>JAQQZZ010078696.1:0-19833 GCA_030265115.1 Mopalia vespertina
TTGTAGAAGGCCGGGTGGCTGAGTGGTCTAGGTGGCCTGCATTTACTGCTGGCGATTCGGTGCCTAACTCTGAAGGTTGTGGGTTCGATTCCCGGGCGGGTTTCAACCTTCAAAATTTTCTGAACTGGAATCGGTTCAAAATAAGAAAGTGTTATCCCAAAATAACGAAAATACTGTAAATACGTATGTAAACTAATTAAATGTTAGTCCTTTCGACGAAGAACGCTGGGGAAAATCTTTCTTGAGTTTCCGTGGTCCATGCAGCTGAATACGATTTGTGTCAACAATGCAAAGTTGCCGCGGCAAAATCATTCATTTTTATTTGTGGATCTAGTCGAAGAAACGACATAATAAGTCGAAGTAATGACTTAATAAGTTGAACTAGTGAGTTTATTTGAGACATTTTTTTTATTTCCCTATGTCACTTTTACGGCTCCTCAGACAACAGATTTTCTATCGAAACAGAATTTATAAAACCGTATGTATGAATTATCTCCTTTGCTGTGTTTATTCAGTTGAACTTGCAAGAGACTGTAGAGAATAATAATATAGAATTTGGCACTCCATTGATTCTATTGGTATTGACAGTATATTAATGAGATAATACAATATACAAAGGAGGAATTTATATCCATGGAGCAAACACAATAAAGGATTCAGACATAATTGTAAGACAAACAAACCGGAAACGGCCCCGAATCTGACAACAGTTCTTTAAGAGACACTCGTGGATGGAGATGAAAGAGAACGTTTTGCAATCCTCAATGGTAACTTCACGCTGACGTACGATTGATCTAGGTTGGTCACCACAATTGGTATTTGTCTCGAAATTATCCTGAATTGATTCCAATTGAAATAGGCGATAGAATCAAATCAACATCGATATGATTTAACAAGATACACTTCAGCTTTATTCATGTCTATCAGAAGTAATAAAGAACTTATATATCACCAGTAAACAGTTTTATTCCCAAGAAATAATGGTTCACTATTGTATATTCATTTATAACGCAATTTAAGGTGAGCGAGTTTTCGCTGAAGATCTCTTCTAACTCAAACCGTTGTTAGCTTGACGGCAAAGCACAGCTATGGACAAACTGTTTTATGTTTACTGACATATAAATTCTACACTAAGCAAACAATCACTGACAAATATATAACAAAGGGAATTCTATACAAAAAGCCGATGAATACCGCGCGTAATAGGATTCCCAATAAAATAGATGTTCGTGAGAACCAGCAGGACAAATTTTGGAAGTTAAATAAATATCCACTAATAACACACTTGGAAGAGATACTACAGCTTATGATCTACAGTCCAATAAGGCATGTTCGTGTCGATCTCTTTTATTTCATTATTTTGTGCTGCTGTTTGGGTGCAGCTTTAGGGCTGGAATGGGGAATTCGCATCTTTTTAATTTCCGTTTATGATACAATTAAAAAGGATGTAGGGCTGCCGGACGTCGAATGAATAACGTGAAATAGCGCTGATCACATGACGTAACTGATGGTTCTATGTACCACCTCCTTAACCATTATATATACACGACGACAACTTGTCTAGAAATGATCCCTATAGAAAGTTATTTTGTCCATAATTATGTACTTGCTGGATTAACGTTATCTATGTGAACTTGCTCCAGGTCGTGATTATTAAAGTCACGCGACAAGGAGATAAGGCACATAAAATAATTGTAACTATACTTTTTTCAGTAATTTTACACATAGCCTGCTAATTATTAATGGCATAAAATGCATAGGTGATATTCATTTGGGTACTTCGATGGACGCCTCTTATGCATTCCCGTTGTTTCTCTTGCATCTGCAATGAAGTTCAAATGTATCTTCACACATCTTTACATTACTCAGCATATCCATCTCTGATGAGATTAATAAATAAGTTTATTTACTGTACCAGTAATACAATTTCATTTAGTTTAAACATGAGAGTAGTGCCTAGTGGTTTTGGAATTTTGTTGAGTCTTTGTCTGGGACCGGAATGCAAAATACAATCATTGACCTTGGCCAGAACATTTATGTTTTTCCTTTGACGGATAAGCCAGCTAGACATTCCTTTGTGACTGTGATACAATGTCAGACACATTCACGTCAACAGGCAGCTGGCAGGTAAAATTATTGAAATGCTATTTAGATTTTTGGCAGGAAGCCAGCCGACAATGTAAGGTTCAGATAGCAAATAATTAATAATGCTCTTGCCCATATGGTTCAGATAAGCCTTTCTACAATTCTTTGGCGGAATCTTTTTGTCTGCAAGAGCAACTGGCGAAATATGTCGTTAATTACTGGTAAAGCCTTCGCAGTGAGCCTACAATGGTAGAATATTTAATAACTTTCCCAAGACGGTCAATTTAAATGTCAAACACCGCTTAGATTCCAACTGCCCAATATATTAGCAGCATTCCAGTGTCTACATTGACTTTATTCTCAGGCATATGTACGAGAAATTTGAAATTCATACATTATTTCGCTCTTTAAATATTATATCTTTATATTTTTATAATCGATATCCAGCGGTTACAATCTTTTCTTTTCTCGACTGAATTTCGACAGTGTTGATGGGAAATCTCTAAGCATATTCACCTGTTATATACAATTGCATCGATATACAAGGGGCTGCAAAGCTATACGCAGTGTTAGCCAGTTCTACAAGAGGAATAAGAAATAAAAAATCGAATGTGGAAATCGTGGATCTCGCATTCACAGGTAGTTATCTTAAGTTTCCCCTGGCATGTCGATATGTTTTTAAATATGGCCTCTTTTTGCGTTTCCGAATGTTAATAGTATTTAAGAGTGCCGAAATTGTAAGACTAGACACTAGAAAGCCTCAAATGGGCCGTCAGTAAGTGATACTGCGACTCTGCTTTGACAGCCTTTCATTGGGAAATGTTTTTCTCCGTGCATGTCGATAGGTGTCATAGATCAATTAGCTACGGGTTGATTTGTCTCGATACTTTTTTTTTCGTCATCAGATGCAGGGATTTTTAAATGGTTTATGAGATTAGATCAACTCAAGTCAAATAACGTATTTGCCAGAAATACCAGGATAAGAATTGATCTCTAGGGACCGTTACGTCTTTCGGTAATAACTTATCTCATGTGTGACCAGCGGAAGGCATATTGAAAAGGGGTAAGTCACTGCTTTAGCCAACTTTTGTTTGATATAATCAGGGCTCTTCCGTAGAGACGAATTGGCGGCTGTTACCTGGAGGAACTTCCATTTTCGTTCCGTCACAAGCTCTTGTAACCGGCTAGCCAGAGTGGCACGGGTATATGTCCCTACATTTAAAAAAAAATATCTGTCAGGGCCCACTTGCACAAAGCCTCCTTAAACTAAGGTGACCTTGACACTTAAGGTGTAAAAGAGGAAAATTTAGCCTCTTTAGACCTCATGCTATTAAAGGGAGCTTTGTGATAGAGGCTCGTCTCCTTAGTTTAGGCATAAGGAAAACTAAGGTCATCTTAGCTTAAGAAAGTTTTGTGCAAGTGGGCCCTGAACTATATAATCAGGCAACTTAACCAATAAAAACAAGTTATGGGTAATTTCTTGATACAAATACGCTGCACCAGTGTTCCTGTGTCGGAACGTTTCAATGAGAACCATTTGCAGCTTTCCTAGGAAATTTATGTTATGTCTGTAGCTCAGTCAGTTACATACCGCCAGAGTCCCGGGTTCGAAGTACGATTTAAGCAACAAGCCTTAATTTTTCAAGATCTTAAATATATATTGTAAATTATAAACTACACGAGTGAGGTGCATTTACACATTTGAACATCGTTTGTTGGGTCCCAATTAACACTGCTCTTTGAGAACGTCGCAATTAAACATAGCGACGTAGCTTGAATTCATGACGAAAATACCCTTGTGCCAAATTTTGATTTACTTGGATTCGTACCCATGGTGATTCACATCATTTGATTGACTAGTGACAGGATATGTGGCGAATAATTATCAATAATGATGTTGTTCACAATCATAAGGCATTACGATTTACTGTAATTAGAGAATCGTGTGTAGTTCCAGGTGGTTATGTTGTCATTAAATTTGAGTTCATTTCCCCAACGCGTGTTATAAGACAAATACTTACAGAACAAGTAAGATAATGAGACTAATCGCGATTTCAGCCACAAGATGGACATGTATAAAGACTAGTTTCCTAAACAAACCGACCATTACGCTTTAAAAAAAGTGGAAAGCGAATCAAGCATCAGAACTTGGAAATAACATTTTACTCCAGATATAGAATTATCGAAGACTGGTCATCTAATTACACCACGGTGGTCTTACAAAACATGCTATTACAATGTTAATTGTTGATTAGTTTGTGAGGTAGTGATACATCGCGTTTTCTGATGCTGAACAAACCAACGCATTAAGTTGAAATATATGGATTGGTTGCATGATTCCGAAGAGGTAATTACCAACTCGAGGCATTCAATTGCACAGTAATCGTCGAAGACACGCGATCAGATTTTTTTCAGATCCAAGTCTTTTTCAAACTTTTCAAAGCTTTGCCAGTATATTTAACTGTTGAAACAACAGAAATGTCGAAGTTAACAGTCAACTATTATGCGGCACAGATTAGCAGATTAACGTTAAATACAATCTCTCACCAATTATCTCACCGAATCAGATTATAGCAATAATTCAGGCGGAACACCAACAAACAAATACAGTGTAATTACCAGTGCGCATACACAGTGTCGGCAATTTTATCGTTTATGAGTTTCGGTTGATAGTTTTATTAAGATGTGGAAAGTCAATTAACCAGGGTTGGATTGATTTTAATTAAACGTGTACTCCACAAGACCTTTATTAAACTTCTTTCTTAACAATACAATACGACAATATCCCACATGTCTCAGATGTCACGTGGGTGGAATTGCATTTTCTTTTCACGATATCAATAAAAACAGAGAGTTTCATTGTCAGGTTTAAGTCTCTTTTTCCCTTCAATCGTTTTTATTAGATGAGTATATCCTATTTTCTAACTAGTTGTTGGCAAGTGACAGTTATCCTCTAATATACAAGGTTCGCTTACTGATTCCGGACTATCCGATACCAGCATCGTCTGAGATTGTGGAGTTTAGTTTTCTCACACATCGATGCTTGGTATGAGGTTGATTTATAGTGATCATTTACCAGATATTCGCATTGGATATTAACATCATTGGCTTTCATCAGTTGAATCTACCAGACCAAGGATGTTTCCGGAACAGTAAATCTTTCAAATGATATGTGTTAATTGGATTGGTAAACAGAATTATTTCGTCTCAGTTCTAACAACGTGAGAGAAAATGTAATTCTAGACAACGTGAAAAATGATAGTCTCTCTGGCAATCAATCCTCATTGAAATAAAATACAACGTGAAGACACACTGCTGTCGATAATTTCGGATGTAACGATCAACATATGCATAGGCCGTTTTAGATTTAATTCCGACAGAAAGTTTAATACGGTTCTATCTTTTTGTTCATATCTCTGTCATCCATCGCTATTTTTTTTTTTTTGAAGAAAAGAAAGGAAACAACGCCGTTAGCCAGTATAATATAGCATTGCTTTTCCGAAACTTCACATATATCACTGGAAACTATATATATTTATCTCGATGTCTGTCATCCATTCTTTTTTTCTTACCAGAGTGGCCCAGCCATATTCGGTTGAAGCGTGAAGATACTAGAGTGAAAACATGAACAGTCAACAATATCAAACATAGGCATCCAAACGTGCTTTGCTTTTAATATTCAAGAGAATTTGATAGTCTGACGAGTGGCTTGTTCAATTATTCAGTGTAAGACAAGGTTAACAAAACAGAAAATTGGAGCCATTTTTATTTCTGTTTGACTCGTAGGCTGTACTGATCGCTGATGTTGAAATAAAAGAATTGATACAAACAACGTAATTGAAGTCCAAATGACAAACATGGTGATACTTCCTTTTATTAACCTACACAACACCTTTATTAAACTTCTTTCTGAACAATACAACACGACAATATCCCACATGTCTCAGATGTCACGTGGGTGGAATTGCATTCTCTTTTCACGATAACAATAAAAACAAAGAGTTTCATTGACAGGTTTAAGTCTCTTTTTCCATTCAATCGTTTTCATTAGATGGGTATATCCTATTTTCTAATCAGTTGCTACCCGCGGCAGTGGCTTAGTGGTACCGTGTGCGCTTCCTAATCCTACTCCAATTTACCGTTCACGGGATCTAGTCCGTCTGTTGACCATCAGGTCTACACGATGTGGCTCCGGCAATCGCGTGGATGGTTTTTGCGAGGTTTCCTCCCCGCTTTCCACCATAATAATGCAAGGAACAGTGTGAAGTGGACAATCCGTCGTCGTATAAGTGAAATACCCTTGAGTATGACGTTAAACCCCATTCAAGCAAACCAACAAAACAAACTAACCCGTTGTTGTAAGTGACAGTTTTCCGCTAATTTACAAGACTCGTATTGATTCCGGACTATCAGACACTAGCATCTTCTGAGAACCTTATTTAATTGGTGCGATTGTGAAGTTCAGTCTTCTCAGACCGATGATAATACACATCACTGGCTTTCATTAGTTGAATCTTCCAGACCATGGAAGTTTCCCACACAGTAAATCTGTCAGACGATATGTGTTAATTTGATTGTTAAACAGCATGATATGTTCTCTGTCTTCACAATTAAAGACAAAATGTAATTCGAGAAAACATGAAACATAACAGTCTCTCTTGTAATCAATCCTCATTTAAATCAAAAAAAAAAAATACTGCTGTCGATATTTTACAACTCTAGCGGGCAACAAATGCTTAAATTAATTGGAACGTACTATAATTCCATGTACGTCTTCATGCATAGTTTTAATTGTTCTTGATCAAATATTATCTTTATTACTTTTACTTTGACAGTCTATTTGATTACCAATCTGGAATGTCTAAAAGCGAAACGTGCTAAATCGTATAATTGTTGGAGCAGTACAGTGTATTTAGCATTTTATGTTTTAGTGTTTTTGTGCCGAACTTTATAAAAGAAGCATCGGAAATTATTATTTAAAATAAAAATAAATGAGTCACCGAATACATTTACCTAGCTAGTTTAGAGTGGAAAATCCACCTTTAGCTTTGTGTAATGTGTACCTCGATTTCCAATTTTTGTTTTTAATGGTAGCCCATGAGCAAAAGTATAATTACTGTCGAGCAAAATACTTCACATTGTTTGGTTTCCCTTATGTGGCCATTGGATTGAACTACTTTAAATGCCCTTGAACACAGTGTTGAACACTAGTCTACACAACATGGACGACACACAGTTTTAAACATCTCAAATAGTGCGGGGTTGTGATGCAGCCAGCAAGCTTAACGAGGCAGCCAGGAAACGATGCGTGACAGCGATGTGAATTTCGTTTAGCGTCCTAATTCACTGAGTGTATTCGATCCTCACTGCCTTGGTTGAATGCGTCGCTGCCTGGATTCCTCGCTTCCACGCGGCCTCGCCTCATCTCATCGCTGCCTCGCCTCATCGCTACCTCCCTTCATATGTACGCTGGATACAAACTTGTTGCGGTGTGATATATCTGTGTACTTTAGACCAGCAGTTTCTGTCACAACGTTATTGATCGTTTGATTGGTTGACTGGTAGGTAGTTTCCTTGGTTGGCTGGTTGACTCATGGTTAACTACTGGACCGTATTTACAGAAGCGGATAGAGACAATCTGGCTTTTGTAAAAAGAGGAAGAGACCGCAAGGGAGCAAAGCAAACCAGTGAGATAGATAAGCTGCAAGTTAGCGAAATGTCACTTATTAAAATGTTTTGTTTTTATATTACATTAAAATCAAACAGCAGCATTTTTGCAACTTGATTTCTAATCTGTTATCGCGACGGCATCGAATGCTTCCATCGATTATATTCGTCCTGTAGTACCAATTGGAAATGTTCAGTTCTCGGTTAAATTATATAAAATCACACCAGGAAACCTAACTATCGCCCAAAATCATAACCTAGCTTAAACCAGCATACATGACGGATTTACATTGTTTGTCGATTAATCATTCTGTTCCACGATACATATATTGAACTCAAGACAACAATTTTTAAAATACACCTTTCGGTTTTTATGGATTTTAACAGAATATTTTTCAACTGAAATACATCTGTTAAAAATCTGTTTGTGGCAAGCTCATAACATTTCAAATCGCCTTCAAGTCATTTTTTTGTTATTATCTTTGACGACTAGGGAATAAATCAACCGGTTCATCCATCTTTACAGAATATTTTCCAAATTAAATACACTGATACGAAGGATAGTTTGTTGCAAGCTCACAACATTTCAAATCTCCGTTTTTGTTTAGGAGAATTCACTCCCTCAATTCTAACTGTGTGGAATTGAACACAGGCTCATTTCATTACAAGATACGATAGAGACTCAATTCTTGTCACAGAAATTAAAATGTTTGTTCTCTTAACCCTCTCTTATGTCTTACACTCTTAGAAAAAATGGCAGTGGTGGAACTTTTTATGGTTCTGTATGGAATCATTTTACATTGGTTCTAGAAAGAACCCTTTCAAAACGGTTCTATATTGAACTATAAAGGGTTCCATACAGAACCATCAAAGGTTTTATAAAGGGTTCTTCTTTGAACTGTAAAGAGTTCTTCAGCTTATGGCGGTGGTGGAGCTTTTATGATTCTGCATGGAACCTTTCAATACAGTTCTATATAGAATCCCTACAATATGGTTCTATATAGAACCCTTTCAAGACCGTTTCATATAGAACACTTTCAAAATGGTTCTATATGCAACAATAAAGGGTGTCATACCGAACTACACAGGTTCTATTAAGAACTATAAAGGGTTCTTCAGCTTATAGTTAAAAACTCTGTATGGTTTTAATTGGAACCCTGCTTTATGAGTTCTAAATAGAACCTTTTACTAGAGATATGTAAGGAAACATAAAGGGGTAATCATTTATCCTTTAGAGTTCTGTATAGCACTGTTTTGTTAATGCTTACAGAACCATTTAAGCGCCCTGGAAACAATATATGCTTTCTCGCTTAACATCGTTCACTTACAAATGTCTCTAGATGTGGCACTCAATGCTCGTATAATTTTAATGATTGGTTGCACGCAAGAATGCTTTTCCTGGGGTTAATAAGCCGATCTTCAAAGATAAACACAATTGAATATCATTTCATCGTATTACATTATTATGGAACCCTATAGAATAGTATAGAGGCTGAGAGGGAATTGTTTGGGTTGATCATTTCACTTTGTTTTATTAAACCATAACACACATGGAAAAATACATATTAATTTATATTAATACATGTTTCAATCAATATTAGGTCTTTAAGTTATTGTAATAATTCACTTTTACAAACCAAACACCTAATAGTAGGAAAACAACTGACTACAGTTAACTAAACAAGATGTGATGTGTAAACTTATTTACAATTATTGTCACAATACTGTTTTCGCTTTTGGTAACAAATACAATTCCTGACATTCAATTTGTTTTAAATAATCGATTAATTAGCAGCCCCAGTATAATACGACTTACAAGGTAATTAATGTAACTAATCCATAATAGATGTCTTAACACAATCATCAATTATCATCCTGGTATGAGTCGAATAACCGTAGTAAACAATAATGAAACGATCAATAATAACAAGACACTGTAACCTTGCGAAAGGTTGAACAGTCTTTTTTTAATAAATAGTTGATCAGATCATTAGTATAACAAAAGTATAACGCATTTATCAGCAATAACCATCACCATATACCAAACAAAGGAGTTGACTAACACCAGCATCTTTGTTCGCTGCAGAGAATTTATCTTTATTGTCGTTAATTGTGGGATTACGTCATGTCAGAATAAAAAAAACAACATATAATTTTATACATTTACTATTGACATCTTTAAAGGTTACAATAACTTAACTAGTAAATTCAAAATTATGTCGACAGTCGTAACGAGCCAGCAGAGATGGTGATGAGTGACAAGGCATTTTTTCGCAGTTAACAGTCAGATGCTCTTAAAATAATGTATGAAGCCATTCTGCTTAAGTGTGTAAGAACCAGAGCATCTGAATCTATGCTGGACATCCTGTCCATATTTCCAAAAAGCTGAAATGTGAGAAAATTAATTATTAATTCAATCACTGGTTTACTGTAACACTATAATACAAAGTTTTTTTAATTTACTTCTAGATAAACCAACAATTCAAATTCGCCATTATCTCTTTGTCCAGAAATGCCCACTCCAATCAATACGCTTCACATTCATTCCATAAATACACGATACATCCCCTACATTGTACATTTACATGACTTTTCGACACCACTTTATCAGGTTATGTGAAAATCATTTCTGGACTGAACATATTGCTTGCTTATATACTGAATACTTACTTATTTATAATTACTATTTTTTATTTACTTATTTCTTGTGAACTATTGAATATTTACTTACTTCTTACTTAATTTTTTTAAAATTATTTTTTACTTATTTTTTTAATTACTATTTACTCATCAAATACTTATTCTTACTTATTTACTTATCGCTTACATATTACTGACTTATGTCTTTATTACTGTCTTTCTTATAACTTAGTTCTTACGACTTATTTACTCGTCTACTCACCTCTTACTGATTTATTTATTGATTACTTACTTATTACATATTTACTTATTAGTTATTACCTTACTGCTTAATTATTATTCACTATTATTTATTATTGTATTACTTATTGCTTACTAACTGATTACTTACCTCTTACTTATTTACTTATAACTTACGTATTTATTTATTATTTACTTACTTCTTCACTTATTTACTTTCTGATTTACTTTTAAATTACTTATTTACTTATATCTTTTTTTAGCTTATTTTTCGCGCATTACGTACTTATCACTGATTTACAGGTTTCTTACTCATTACTTACATATTTCTACTTATTCTTCATGTATTACTTACTCACGTATTTCGTAACTTATTTATGTGCTTACTTACTTACTTATTAACTGATTTGCTTACTTCTTGTTTACTGATTACTTACATGTAATTACTATTTACTCATTTCTTATCCACTTATTTCTTATTCACTTAATTCTTAATAACTTATTACTTACTTATTAACTTATTACTTATTTATTTAATTATTTATTACTTACTTATTACTTTTTCTTTGCTTAGATATTTCCTGTGTATCACTTACTAATTTCTCATTTATTGCTACTTAGTACTTACTTCTTTATTATTACATATTTACTCATTTACTTACTTACTTCTTACTTGTGTACTATTACTTACTTATTTATTAATTTTTATTTATTTGCTTATATAATTATTTATTTCCTTACTTACATAATACTATATTATTTCTTACTTATTATTTCCTCATTTCCAAAATTACTTATTTCCGTACTTGCTTTTTACTTACTCACCACTTACTTTTTCCTCACTTATTTCTTACTTACATGTATTTCTTACCTACTGATTACTTACTCACTTACTACTTACTTATAACTTACTTACTCATGACTAACTTAAGTCTTGTTCATTTTTCGTGAATTACTTATTACTTAGTTAAATTTTATCTGATAACTTACTTTTAACTTACTTATTTCTTACATATTACTTATTCACTATTTCTTTATTTCTTGTTACTTATTTCTTTATACTTATTACTTATTTCTTTTTTACTTATTTTTTATATAGTTATTTACTAATTTTATATCTACCTATTTTACTTGTAATTTATTTCAAATTTATTTATTATTTATCACTTATTTACTTATTTCTTATAAACTTACTACTTATTTACTTACTTTTCTGGTTTGCTGGTCAATAACTAGACCATATAATTACGATGTTTAGTCCAATAGAATCCCATAAAGGCTCTATTTAAGTGCTGCCGGCCTCCTTTTGCAATAGTATGAGAGCTATAAATAAATCACAACCCTAAGCCTCGTTGGAAGACGTGAGAAGTATAACTCATTGTTAAGCAAAGATCAACACATGTGTGATAGTGTTATAAAAGACTCATAAATATTGATCGGTTTCAATTATTGCCATGAATATGGTTTTGCTATTTGCTTAAACTCGCGTGCTGAGAACATTTACGTCTTTATCAAAGATTTAGCTGTTTTTTAACATAAGACAATAACCTTATTTGAAGAGACCCATATATGTCATGTGTCCTTGAAGATTTCTCTCAGCCAGACATAGCCATGCTACCCTAGTTCTTATGCTCGAGTTTGCCTGACATCTGGTATTGGAGCGTGCCTGTCGTAATATGAACACCTATAGACAATGTCACACCTGTCTGGATCAACGAAAAGGTGAAGAAACTTTGGAGCACCAATGTTGTGTATTCCATATTGCGTACTTAGTATGGGAGAATATTTTTACACAACGTATCAACTTATTAATCACGTTTGTAAATACATTGCCATGTTGAGGTTTTTTGACGGGGTGTCAAAAGGACGACAGGTCTTAGCAACAGTATTGTGGCCGATGTCGAGCTTTTAAAACATCATTACAACCCAAAACAAACAACAAATACATGTACGAGGCATTTCGCTTTGTTCCAGAAATGACTGTTTAAAATAATCACCAGGCACAAGAAGACTACCACCTCCCATCAGAAATAAGAAGTTACCTCCCCTGGCATCCAGTCCTGCCATGACAAGGCTGTCAGACTCAACTGAGATGGTGAACAGCAAAAGACGCAGCAGAAAAGGTTATCCAAAGCAATTTTCCTTATATTACAATGCCAATAATTTATAGCGATTGTGAAGCAGACATGTCTAATTCTATACTCTGAGGAACCAATTCCCTATTTGTGCTGTAAGTTTTGTAACATTTAGAAAACACAGTTTGAAATGTAGGCGGCTTGTCATCTGCAAATTGAAAATATCACAACACTAAAAGTTTGTTTACGAATAATGACTTTATTTCTTTAAAATATATGATTCTTTTGTTTTTTGTTTTTTTGTATTTTTTAGTAATATCGCTCAGCTATGTTCCTTATTATGTACATTTGCGCACCACACTTAATCCGATGACGGGTTAGAATGATGTTTAGCACCCAGCTTTTCTTAAGTCATTTCACAAATGTTAATATATGCCTGCAGTTTAGCAAAATGAAGCCATTAATTATTGTCCAAAATTCTAAAAGCTTTGCCTTATCTTTTTTAAATAAAGAAAGTGTACTCATTGCCACATTTGACTTCAAGATGTCAGAGGTCATTTTAGTTATTTTCCGCTTCTTAACGTCGACATAAAGAATAGTGTCAACTCGTTTTATTAAGCGACTCTTTTTAATTATAATTTCGAAGGGCGTCCTGAACATTATTGACATTGACAGTCCCAGGCTTACCTAATTAGCTAGTCAGTTTTCGTGTATAACTTTTGGGCACGCAACGACACAAATGTTATATTTACCTTAAAGCTCATGGTATTGTGGAACAGGGTAAACATCGCTACTCTAAATATATTGGGCAGTTATTTATTAGAAAACAGATGAAGCGTCAATAAAATTCTAATTAAATCACATGTCCAGTCAAATTGAGTTATAATAACAAACTCAACCACCGATTCTTTCATAAAAATGTAGTATGTTATTTAATCGTACCAGGTTTATAATACTACCATAGCAACATATTTTGTTAAAACCAAATAATCAATTGAAGACTCAATTACGGCGTCCTTCTTTGAGCACACGAACGTGGATTATTCTTTACTCTTACTTCGATGTCATTACTCCTTCACAACACTGTCACCATCTCTTTATTTTTAAGAGGGATAATTGAGGACTCCTGTTTTCAATCCATTACACATATGCGATCTACATGGAAATAAAATAATTGTCAAATTATAAAGAAAATGCAGCGGAATTCGTTTCAAATAAATCACATTTTTATACTATGTTTATTCTTATGAAATCAAAATAGAGAATGAAAGCTTGAATTATAAAACGTTGAGATCAGAATTCAGTTCCTGACAAGCGATCATCGCCTAGAAAACCAAATGTTTAAAGTTTGTCCCATCAAGCGGTCTACGAACCTGTGGCGCTAAAAGTTACGTCCATGTTCTAATAAGTTTAGCGGTTTGAATTGTTTGGTAACTGTATTATTTATATACCTGATAGCTTTAATGTTCACATAACTGTGCTATATCATCAAGCTTATAAACTTTCAAATTTGAAAATGCAGCGGAATTCGTTTCAAATAAATCACATTGTTATACCATATTTATTCTTAAGAAATCAAAATAGAGAATAAAAGCTGGAATTATAAAATGTTGTGATCAGAATTCAGTTCCTGACAAGCGATCAACGCCTAGAAAACCAAATGTTTTAAGTTTGTCCCATCAAGCGGTCTACGAACCTGCAGCCCTAATAGTTACGTCCGTGTTCTAACAAGTTTAGCGGTTTGAATTGTTTGGTAACTGTATTATTTATATGCCTGATAGCTTTAATGTTCACATAACCGTGCTATATCATCAAGCTTATCAACTTTGATTTAGAGAAGGTCTTTGGGTAAAGCACACTCACCCTGAATTGTGATCAGCGAAACAATATTTCTTTGGTATAAATCTGCATTGCTCTGCCTATGGATATGATCTACAATACTGCGCTACATCGAATCGATAACACTGTGCTTCCATCGCCTGGCTCAAAGGGAATCAATTCGGGATAATTTCGGGACAAATAACCCTGTTGTTTTCCAACCCGGATCAATCATTCGCCAGCGTGAAATAATCGATGAGGATTGCAAAAGATCTACTCCATTCACGATTGCATATCAAACGATTGGGGAAATTAAATCCTTAATTTTGTTTGCTTTGTCGATATTATATTTGATTAACCAGTACAAATGTTCTCAAGACCCGCGAAGTCAATGAGGTGTCAAATTCAATGCACATATTCTTGACAGCACCTCGAAAGTATCAAGAAACAAACATATGGTGACTGCCGAATCACCGGGATAATAAAAATCATACAAATTCTTACTCGCTTGGAATTTGTTAGAACTGAATACTGGGTCGAAATATCAAGATTTACTTATTTTCTGAACAGTGAAGAACGCGGTTGGAATCTTTCAAATCAATGCATGATCATCAAACTCTCACACCCATTAGTTATATCTTTGGGTGCTTTGGGTATATAATATAATATAATTGTATCTTGAATAAACCAGTATCCAGTAACTTTCGTGTACTTTGTGGCGCGAACTATGCTTAGCTTCAACCAGGGTATTTGATATTTCCTAGGTATTCAACAGGAAACAACTGTATTGATATCGGATTAAACACACGTTTCCAACAGAAAAGGCACTGACGTGAGATTAAGAATTCCGACAATTACCGATAGTATCAGTTGAATAAAGATTCCCGAAGTGTTACCATAAAAAATACAAACACGATTAGTCGCGGTTTCTTAGTTTTGCGTATTGCAATTTCTTCTATTGGCGTTATATATTGTCAATGGTATCAAGGCCAATTGTATTGATCCACTTGTCTGGCAAACCGTCATGTGACTGAATTAACCTTAAATGAGACGTAAATAGTCAATAAACCAATAACGTATTATACGAAAAACGACAAAAAGTGTGTATGACACCGCTGGCAAACCCATCGACTGTCTCTTTGATACGAACATTGTCTGTAAATTAAAGCTGGTTGCAGGATTGACTGTATTTCAACTTATTGTTATCGAATAACAAACTGTTCCATCTTATTAGTTGTCAGTATTGTTTGGAGACATTCGATTTATTATCAGTCCAATTGAAAGGATATAAATCACATCAATATAACTTTATTCAATAGAGTCAACGTGAAATCAACGAGCACAAGATCAGGGTAAACATTGCAACTCTGAATATATTGGGCGGTTATTTATCAGAAAACAGATGGAGCGTCAATGAAATGAAAATCAAATCACATGTCCATGTCAAATTGATTTATTATAACACAATCCTTAGCACGGTAGAGATGGAGATATAAATCATTGTTAAGAAGAGATCAACACATATTTGAGAGTGTTATTAACGATTCATACATATTTATGGATTTTAGTTATTGCCACAGAAACAGATTTGCTTTGGGTTTGTTCTACTTAGCGTAAATCGCCAAGGCAAAACTGAAATATAATGCGACGATGCATTGCCTCGTCACTATTCTCAGGGGCAAATATCATTTTTTTTATGTTTTGACACAATGTTATTTTTTAATTTTTTAACAAAAGACACTTGCTTCGACAAGCTTCTAAATAAGTAAATAAGACAGGCAACCTGAACCAAGAAAAACAGATTCGCGTGTTGAGATCATGTATGCAGTTACCAAACGTTTTACCGCTTTAAACCTCGGTTGTATAACATCATTTGAAGAGGCCCATATGTGTTCGTAACGATTTATCTGAGATAGACATAGCAATGACATAGAATCATGCTAGCCTATGTTTTTTGCTCAAGTTAATATAAGAACTGGTATTTGAATTGTCTGTCTTGCAATCAACATTAATTATAAACAAGCTCACACCTGTCGTAATCAAAGAGAAGTGAAAGGAACAGTGGAGCGCAAATGTTGTGCTTTTCATCGCTTGTACTGAGTATTTTAGAATATTTACTTTAATAAATCACCCTTCAAAACGGCAGTGTAACATCTTTAGAGAAAACATAAATCGTTATTGTTCTTTTCTTGAATCAATGACAGACACGGACTTGAGTCTTTATTTCTGCTTTCATAAAGTGCATCGTGCATGGTATTGATATATGACTCGAAATTTACCAAATTAAAGACTTTAATTATCGTCACGTATTCGACATGCTTTGCCTATTTTGAATCCATGAACGTATACTTAGCTTTAAGCAGCCCTTAGCATAGCCTACTGCCGCAAGGCGCTGTCACCGTGACCGTATGTAACATTTCTCTCACATAAAATGTCGGACATAGTAGCACAGATAGATTGTTTGTTTGTTTGTTTGATTGGGGTTCACCGTCGTTCTCAAGGGCATTTCACTTATATGACGACGTGCCAGCCCAGTGGGTGAAAGAAACCATCATCGACACCACTGGCAACAAAGACAAGACTGGACAAATATACGACACAAAACAGATACCACAAACAGATGGGCTTCCTGTTCCCGTTAGCTCTGAGAGCCCGCCGGCAACATGAAGCTCCCTCCAACCATCCGCAGCACAGATAGAAAGCCGAGAGATAATGATCTAGACATCAAATACTACATGTTTCTGAAGGCAACCAGTCAATTTTAGATTTAAATATCAAATTAATCACTTTTCAATCGAGTCAGATCATGACAGATAAATCTATGTTATATTCCGTTTGTTCTAATGTTTCTCTGAGAATGAAAAACGGGTAGATTTATAAAATATTTGCAACAGATGACCAAGGCTACTTGTGTCTATATCAGCCCATCTCCTGAATCAATGACAGAGAAAGCAACCGCCACATTTATAAAAGGTATCTATGTATTAAACAAATTGGACGATGTGTCATTCCGTAGCATAACTAGATTCACAACAAAATATACAGCACAATAGTCCATCCATGTCCGCAGCGTTATGGACGTAAATGAAGCCTTGAATCGGTTTCATTTAACTATCTTTTTGTGGCTTTTGCGGGTATTTCCAAAGGATGGTTATATTCACAATATATTTTTAACAAGCGGAGGACTTCAAGATTCTAAATATAATGTCATTTTATGATTCAGATTTTTATAATGACATAAGAATCCTTAAAAAGCCTTAACTATTTGATTGTACTACATTCATCCCTTGACCATACACATATAAATCAACAGAGAGTAGAAAATTAAGCCAATGATAATCAGAAAAAAGGATGTACTAATTCCGTAATATGACAATATAATATAAAGAGGCTAGGTATACTGAACAATCTAAGAATTAATAGTTAATAATAAAATATATTGATAAGGTATACACATATAGCGAACTGCAATCTACTTATTCTCGTAAACATTTCCTCAAATTCGGCTTGCGCTCTTATACAACCGTAACAGTTATGAAACACACCGCCAACAGTTTACATAGTAAACAACTTCGTGTTAAAGGGGGAGCATGTTACATCGACCCTTTCGATTTGGTCAAGTGTTCGGACTATCATTTATAAACGTTAAATTTACACGACTGACGATTCGGCTTGCCAATTATTTGGATTTGGTTACTTGATCATTTTCAGCTAAAATAATACGAAAACAACGTAGCTTACATAACAACCAATGCGCCAACAAATACATGATATTCGCCAAACACTAGTCATTTAGGTTAGGTAAATATTGACACTTCGTTATATTTACATAGGAATACCATCGATACATCGAGAGTAAAATTACACGAGTTATGGGCGAGTTACGTATATCTCTCACAGAGTACATGCGGAATTTGGGGGAATGTGATCGTGCCGTTATCGAATCCTTGGTATTTGGATTAGGTAGTTACTTAGTCTTTGGTCTGATATAGGCAAACCTTTCTCTAGAAACACATAGTGGCCATATTAGGTATTTCATCATTTTAATTATAAAGTTTCGATATTGCTTACTAGACAATTATGTAATTGAGTGATTACATGTAGATTTACAATTTGTCTGACAGGCTCATACAGCATCACAATGAGCCAACAGATTATTAGTAAATAATTTGTTTAATTTGTATTATTTATTATACTTTTTATCCCGTAATTCGCAAACAAGTCACGTTCTGTGAAATAGATATGCGAGTAACGTGTAGTACCAAATATACCACTTATTAAACATACCGATTGAGATCGATATCTGAATAGACATTGAAACCGGAAGTTGTAATTCATAAAGCCCTGTATTATTTCAAATGAAGCAATTTCTAAATGCATCTTAAACAATCTATACCATGTAGTTTCGAGCCATCCGATGTCATCATAACCTGGTCGATTAGCTTAACTGTTTTGTTGAATTTTCAGAGGTGTTTTACATAAGTCATTTACGCGATTGTCTGAACGGCAGTGCAAGTAAGTATGTAGCTACAGACCAGACGTTTTGTGAAACTAGACAGCAAAATCATTCACACATATCTGAAACTCATAATCTAACGAATCATTTCATATTTAACAAAAAAATGAGTAACCGTTAAATGTTTCGTTGAGATTTCGTTACTTATCTTCCGAGCTACGTCAACTATGATATGTGCATCCTATATTCCAGTCACGCAAATACATATCAGAGATAATTGCAGCATATCCAAAATTGTGCTAATCTTATTAAAACACGCAAGTAGCCTACATGCTGGGCAATCTCTGCTTTAATTATTAGATTACATACATTTACATTATGTTTTTTTTTTTAAAGAAGGTATATCGACATCTATGACATTGGACTTCAATAGATCTTCCAAATAAAAAGCCAAATAAAAGGAATATAATTAAGATATAATGATCATTAGTCCCTAAGGAACTGTGCAAGGGACATGATAAAATAAATCTTTTTTTTTCGCAGAGGTGACTGTCTCTCGAAAATAATTGTCTTTATTTAATTTCGTTAAATCGTGGGAAAATATTTTGCACCTTCTTAGCAAGCCAATCAAATTTCTTCTTCGAGAAAAACGACCTTCCCATTGGTCAAAATACCAACACAATTGCTGGGTTAACTAATTAATTTCCCCAGACTTACGTCTAGATTCAAGTGCAAGTCAAATAAATCTTTTGGTAGAAAGTATAAATTTACATACGGCGTTCACGATATTTGCATTCTGATCATTAGAGATTTCAGAAGAACCATATAGCAGAAAAGTCGTTGAGATATCAC
>JAQQZZ010078707.1:0-19829 GCA_030265115.1 Mopalia vespertina
TTCAGTCAATAGACAAGCATATATACTTCGGTCAATAGACAAGCATCTATACTTAGGCCTAAAGACAAGCATCTATATTTCAGTCAATAGACAAGCATATATACTTCGGTCAATAGACAAGCATCTATACTTAGGCCTAAAGACAAGCATCTATACTTCGGTCAATAGACAAGCATATATACTTCGGTCAATAGACAAGCATCTATACGTCGGTCTAAAGACAAGCATCTATACTTCGATCAATAGACAAGCATCTATATTTCGGCCAATAGACAAGCATCTATACTTCGGTTTATAGACAAGCATATATACTTCGGTCTAAAGACAAACATCTTTACTTCTGTCTAAAGACAAGTATCTATATTTCAGTCAATATACAAGCATCTATACTTCGGTCAATATAAAATCATCTATACTTTGGTCTAAAGACAAGCATCTATACGTCGGTCAATAGCATCTATACTTTGGTTAATAGACAAGCATCTATACTTCCGTCAATAGACAAGCATCTATACTTCGGTCAATATTCAAGCATCTATACTTCGGTCAATAGACAAGCCTATATACTTCGGTCTAAAGACAAGCATCTATACTTCGATCTAAAGACAAGCATCTATACGTCGGTTAATAATGACAAGCATCTATACTTCGGTTTATAGACAAGCAGATATACTTCGGTCTAAAGACAAGCATGTATACTTCGGACAATAGACAAGCATCTATACTTCTGTCTATAGACAAGCACCTATACCTCGGTTAATATAGACAAGCATCTATACTTCGATCTAAAGACAAGCATGTATACTTCGTTTCAGTAGACAAGCCTCTATAATTCAATCAATAGACAAGCACCATACTTCGGCCAATATACAAGCATATATACTTCGGTCAATAGACAATCGTCTATACTTCGGTTTATAGACAAGCATGTATACTTCAATCAATAGACAAGCATCTATACTTCGGCAAATATACAAGCATATATACTTCGGTCAATAGACAATCGTCTATACTACGGTTTATAGACAAGCATGTATACTTCAATCACTAGACAAGCATCTTTACTTCGGTCTATAGACAAGCCCCGATTCTTTTTTTCCTCTTTTCAGCATCACTTTGGGGTATATTTCACTCAGTTTGAAAGGAACAAAACCACAGGACTGACAACATAAAGGGGGTGCAATAGTGTAAAAAGACCAACGAAGAGAGAACAGAAGTTTTATGTTAGCTTTATATTTCATATTGTTGACATATCATAGTTAGAAGACTAAAAAGTGTAAGGTAACTGGTGTCCGTTAGGAAATAAACCGAAATATTGAGTAAAACATTTGGGTGATTAATTCATGGCAGTTTTACTCTTCTGTGCTAAACTTTCCAGTATATTTATGTTACACATATATACCAACCTACGTTTCGCTTTTTTAAAAAATTTACCTACAAATCATTCAGCCAGCTTGTGTGATACAATTTTACCGCTACAAGTGTCTTATAGACGACAACAGAAAAAACATGTGTTGATTCAACAAACAGGTACCCCTGAGAAAAAAAATATAAATAGAAATCACAAACAAAAGATAAAAATTAATAAATAACAAAAAAAAATACCATGGAAATCTGAACTCATCTTGAGCTAAATTTTGGGTTTGCTCCGTTGGTTAAGAGTAGCCTATACATTTGATGCTATTTTGCCTTTGAAACTTTTGGTCTAAATGTACTGTTGTCTTCAACCATTTACAAGTACTAAGACAATTATTTGTTTGTTTTATTGAGTTTTACGCGGTACTTACGGTCATTTAACTGATATAAGGACGTCCAAGCGAAAGGGTGCAGTAAACCACCTTCGACATGACAGGCATCAGATAGGGTAGCTACTGAGTTTGAAGGCTTCAATTCGTGTAATTGCTCTGCATCGAGATTTTAAGCAGCGTTCAAATCTTCGATTAAGTAGACTTACCGGCTTACTACAGGTTTAATATCCCAATCGAATAAATTCTGTATCCTTTTATTAGGTAAATATACTTAAAAAGTGGAAGTTACAGGACCTTCTACTAAAATTTCAAGTCTACAGTCAGGGTGGAAGAGAGAAAAATGGCGGGTTAGCAACAGATACTTTAACCGTATTTCCGTCTTTTTAACAAGGCTAATGGGCGATTTTAAGTCTCTTTTGGTATATATAATGTGTCAGAAAGTTCAGTATATCAAATATTATTGGACTGCCCTAATTGAACCCATAATAGCCGGTAATTGAAAACACTTGCAATTACACAGTTTCTCAGACTCTAACTCTGTATCTCTAAATAAGGCTACACAGTATTATAGACTATTAGAGATACAGAACTCTGCACCTACAGCTAAGGCGATGATACCGTCTCAATACAGAGACACCACGAACAAACTGGTTTCCTGCGGCCCCTTTAGCTCTGAGAGCACCAGGGTAGATTTGTTAATACGGGCTTAAGGACAGCATGTAGTAACTAATGCCAAGTTAGAAAACAATATAATTTATATGTAGAATGATAAATTATGATTACATAGTGCAATGTATACATAAACAGTTCAACTAGCAATTACAATTAATATAGTGTTAATATGTACCTGATAATATATATACAGTGTACGTGCATATTTATTCTATATACTGTGTCAATTTTTCTCTTATCACAGATAAACAAGTAAATCCTAGATACATAATTATTCAACAACCTCCACTATATAAAATACTTACGAATGATAAGAAAGAATGATATATACAATTTTATGATTGGTTCTGAAAATTATCCCGAATCCTACAAAATCGAGTTTCAAATTGATGAGCGTAAATAACAAACGAGCAGAACATAATGTAGGGCTGCTATATTAATAGCTATTATACTTTCAATACTTTTACTATGTTAAACTCCTCAGTGGTACTCATAATACTTTCAATTATTGTATGAATGTTATTATAGACCATACACGATAAACAATAGTCATTTCCTGTCTTGCGGCTCCATTAACAGAAATTATGTGCGCCATGTATTTACTTGTGGCCAGGTAACACAATAACATATAAATTATCCTAACGAAAGTCTTATGTACAAACTCGCAATAAAACATGGAAAATACGTATCTCTAACTAATTGTTAGTCATTAAATAACGGGCAAATTACAAAGGTTTAAAAACACTATTCCAGACAATACACACCATTTGAACCGAAGACAGGTTAACAGAATATAAGCCACAGCCGGCATTGAAACAAATGTTTTGGAGATAGTATACACATAGTCGAGCATAGTTATATTTACGACAGTGGAGAGACTGATGAGCAGTGGTCTCTTGAACATGACAGTGCCAAGTGAGACGGAGGCTATATGTAGGCATGCACTGTATGAATGTGTCCAGATTGTAGCTAAAAAAATAAGAACGACGAGAAAATAGCAGAACAGGATTATTTAAAATCTTTCAAGGGTTATACACATAATAAAACATATCTGACATATCCCAGTCACTCGTCCACAAACTAATTTTGCAGAACTAATGAGTCCGCTAAAGGATTTATATGAATTCCAGCATGGCTGGTACAATTAGAAAAAAAACCTTAAACTTTTTTGAATGGACAAGTGATAGAGAACGCCTTTTTTGTACTCGCCGAGTCAGATAAGTTTATAACTGTTCGTCGCCTAACCCTACGACGACTTAAAGAGCAAATATATTGACATGACATATTGGCTGTAAAAAGTGTGAAAATGAGCAGATAATCGGACTTTTGGACAGTATTACTGTTCCGGAATATAAACTGCAGTCACTATCACCACAACTAGATACATCAAGGGGAATATGATTTGACCAGGTAGAGTTGATGTGTTCTAAGGCACATGCTTTGATATATAAATGAGGCTCGATCTGATTTCTCAATGTTACCACATACAGTACAACAAAAAATGCCAGGAAAGTGACGCCAGTCAACAGAAGTCTGGCAGATTCAGGAAATACTCAAATATGTACAAAATACGTCCCAATCGTCCATTGAGCAATGGACATACTGGTGAGTATGCAGAATATCTATGCTTGTTTATATTCATAAATATCCTTAAAACTGTGCTTGACATATATTGTGTCTTCACTGATTGTCTAGTATTCAATAAAATAGGCCAATATTGTGCCTCAAATGAATGTGTACTTCAACAAAATAATCCCATTATATCAAGCTTTTCACGATCGTCTACGCATAAATGAACATGCCAGAAATGTGCTTGACAAATACGATATTCCACGTCCAAGGTATGGATCCCAAAGTGAAGTTATAACCTAATACTACATTGCTTCTTATACCAGACACTTTAATGGTGCATTGGCGAGACTGTAATTCCGTCCCAGGTTATCCCGCAAAACTAAGGCTACAAACGGTCTTAAATTCCCGTCCTGTATCAATCCCTTCATCGTCATCCAGTTGTTGTTCTTCGCATTGTGTCAAACCTTACGTCAGATTAATATAGTAACCAGTCTAACTGAAAACATCATTAATAGACATTCTAGGCGCATCGCCCGTATATGTAACTCCCATGAGATTATTGAGGTCATGTGTTTGGTGCCTGGGGTCCCATGCTAGACATGTCTAACGACACGCGGTAATTATCCACTGTATTCACCACTGTAGATTCCATGGCATCGGCTTTCTTCTTCTTTTTCTGTTAAATTAAAAACGAACAAGTCTGTTCACACGACGACATTTACAGATTGTGCTATCCACCCATACAACCACAAACACATTCCTAGCTCGTGCTATCCATCCATACAACCACAAACACATTCCTAGCTCGTGCTATCCAACCATACAACAACAAACACAATATTAGTTCGAGCTATCCATCCATACAACCAAATTTCTAGCTCGTGATATCCATCCATACAACAACAATCACAATTTTAGCTCGAGCTATCCATCCATACAACCACAATTCTAGCGCGTGCTATCCGTCCATACAACCACACGCACATTTCTAGTGCGTGCTATCCATCCATACAACCACAGGCACATTTCTAGCTCGTTCTATCCATCCACACAACTACAACCACAATTCTAGCCCGTGCTATCCATCCATACAACCACATTTCTAGCTCGTGATATCCATCAATACAACCACAATTCTAGCTTGTGACATCCATCCATACAACCTCAAACAAATTTCTAGCTCGTGCAATATAATCAATTTATGTATTACTAGTGTTCTTACTCACTTTAGTTAATACCAAGAACCATGAATTCTGACAACAATTTGTTTGATTGCTTGTTTTATCCGGTTCTTTTCTACGGAAATGGATATGTTAATATTGACTTTTCCATATATTTAATCTCTACTTAAATCAACAAACACTACCTTAGACATTGCAGAGACAAAGTCTCTGACTAAATCAACAAACACTACCTTTGACATTGCAGAGACTTTATAAACTATCAGCTCAACGAAGAGTGTCAGGACGCCACAGACAACACCGGCTGCAACAAGCATGAAGATTCCCGCCATTTCTAAAATTCCAACCCCTTCCGACGTCTCAACACTGCCACAAATTCCCGTCACTTCCGGCCACCATTTCTGTTTCAGAGTTTCTAATACGCGTTCTTGTTGTAATTCCAGAATGCTGAAAAAGAGGAAACAACGAACTTTTTTATAGGGATGCCTGCTATCACGTTGGTCATTGCTGATATGAAATAGCGGACGTGCTCTTCCAGTCTCTCCCTGGAATGGTGTTGGTGCTGATTGTTGGGATTCGGGTGTGTCATAAGTTTAATATTTTGTGATATTTTGTGAATCCCTGTTTTTCTAAATTAATATTGCAAGCTTCCCAAAGAGATTTGGCTTATTTTCTACTTCAAGGTGTAAAACATTACCTTTAAACATCATCCGATTCATTAACATCCACTTTGCTCTATAAATTGGGTTATTTGTATATCCCTTTCGTGGTCACGTATGTTTTGATTGATTGAACACCGGAATGAAGAAAATGTATGTCGTGTTTTTTTTTGTCTCAGTAAAAACATCTCTTTCTTACAGATTTAATGACTTCAAAAACAGTTAATGTTTGAGTAACATGTTTTAAAAAAAAAAATGAAGCCCTTTATATACTAGTTGAAAAGGTAAAAAATCCCATTAATTTCGTGTTATGGAAGGTAAACAGTGGATATTTTGGAATCGCAATAATGCCTCATACAATAAAGCAGTTGTATACTTCAGTGGAAATGTGAACAAAATCACATTAATTGCTTATTAAAGTCAAACAAGTGATATTATATTACCATAACACACTTTTACACAATCCATCTTTCCCGAGTAAGATCCTTTAATGCCCAGAAAACATAAGACCAGATTTATCCCGTTTCACCCTTGCCTCAATTGCCCGTAAACACGTAGAAATCATTTCGGTGGACTACCAAAGGAGCGAGACGCCAATCATTAAACCGTCCACACTGGCAAATATTTCCCTTTGCTTGTAGAAATAAATATATAATTCCCTTTACATTTAGCTGTGATCGATTCAGTTAGCTTCCATGTCACTGTTGACATCTGCAAAGGCTTTTCCATAACAGTTATCACACCTTCATTGTTTTCTCGATGCCATTTCGGTTGTGTATAGCTTGAATCTGATTGTCGGACTTAGGGTAAAGTGACGCAACTCAAAAGGAGAATTCGGCCCTACGGTTGTGTTTTTTTTAAGCAGATATATTTAAAACGATTTCTTTTCCGCTTTGCCTTGGAGTAAAAAAATATGATATTTCATTATCGTGATGAAACCTAACAAAATTAAATATATTTCATCAAAAGGTTAATACTAAATAGGTTTATAAGTAGATCAATAATTCTTTTTATCGTCAGAAATCTCTACAATTACTTAGTGAAATCGCCATTGGCTCTTTAAAGTCGTTTTAGACTTTTCTTTCTATGATCACTTACATTCCGGAAACAACAGACGTCAGTGTAGACTTCTCTTGAAGGGCAAATGCGTAGGGTTTGGCACTGAACTGATTGCCCACTGCTGTGATGTCGCAGTGTTCACTCATTTTATACTTGATGATTGGAGCCTCCGTGAAAAAAGCATAGTCTTCCTTTAAAACTCTCTCTATTCCTTCATCGGTTGAATTCACCATTTGGGTTTCCTCCATCTGTTGCCAGATAACTTTGTAGCGGTCCGGTAGAGGATAATCCCAAACAGCGTACCGGCTTCTTTGCAACGAGTTACTATCATTTCCATAACTCATTTCTTTCCATATTTCGTAGAAGTTTGTTTCTATCTCCGCCATTCTTTGAAAATACGTTTGCATGGATGTACCCTTAACCGTACTGAAGCGTATTTGAGACTGTGCCAACAAGTCATCTAAGTTCCCCACCGGGGCACTCAGTCGAGATAACGTCAACAGGGCAGCTAGGTTAGCGGTATACGTGGCCATCATAATACTGCAGAAGAACCAGAAACCAGTAACCAATATTCGGCTGGAAAATGACCTCGGTCGCTTTTCCGGACCTATCAGAATAAAGGGGAAAAATGTATTTAATAGTCAGTTTGTTGTCCGGCCATACTGACGATTTAATAATCAGCATGTATTACATTTTTAGCAACTAGTATCAGGTGATTTTGTGTAAACAACAACAACAACAACAACAACTGACAAATGGAACAAATGAACAGCATTATATGCTTCATTTTAGGCTAAACGAAGCACAGATCTTGACGTCTTAAATAACAATAAAATATTACATCCGATCGCATTAAAGTAGCGTTATTACATAAGTTACAATATCACAAAACTACCTATGGTTGGAGGCCATCATCAGTTGCAACTCAATGAAAGTGGTTTCCCCATATTTCTATAACACCACAACATGGTTTATTTGATTGCGATGTACGTAGCTAAGGGTACCAAAGATGCGAATTCGTATCCAATAAACTATACAGTATATAGAGATACGAGGTATAGACCTATGAAAACTACAGAAATAAGGTCCGACTGAATACTAAATAACGCTGAATCCGCATGACCTAATTACCGCGGAACACATTTTTGAGCGAGTGTGGTACAGCTGAGAAAAGATTGATTTTGAGATGAAAATGGACGTCGAGTGATCGTTTTATGGGTCGGTCTAACCCAAAAGTGTTCAAGGAAGAAAACGAGATGATTTATGACAGGGTAAGGCCTTGCAATTTTTATATATTCGAAGAAAAAGTTCCGAATCATGGTATCGTTCGGCTATTTCTAGTGGTTAGGAAGCTTCATGTAGCATAGCTAAGGGTACCATAGCCGCATATTTATATTACTGTAAACCTTTTGCGTTCCGAATAACTTTAAACACAAACAAATTTACAAGATTCATAGTCAGTACGATCTTTTCGCTTTAACAGCTCTGAATGGGGATTAGCGCTGCCAATTTCGGCAGAAGGTGTCGCTGAATGCAATGCGGTCCCAGGAGTTGTCTCCTTTATTCAATCTCCCTTCTTTTATATATATTAAAAGATATGGGGTTGTTCTTAATTATCACTCACTTTGATTATTTTAATGAAAAAAGAGAAAAGGGATTCTTTGTGATAGAATTACAATTCAGGAGAAAAGTAAGTTAAATGCATGTAAATAGTGCCTATTTACCGGCACTGTAAATATCTGCTACTGCAATATACTAAATACATGATGTATGTGTTATAAGAACACTCTAACCGTCCAACACTAAAAAAATTATATTTCAAATTTGTCACGTTAACTTATTGATATTTGTTGGTATATTTACTTAATGTAAGCAAAAATCTCGTAGATTCGGCGACAGGTGGCCAGGTTTAGGTAGTTAATCGCGCATATTTTGTATCCATTTGTGAATTCGCCAGACATGTTTAACGTCATGCATTTTATACCTCAAAAGACCCGATATATTTTTGTTTCTTATTTGAATTGAACTCTTATCTTAATTATAAACTTTTACTACATCCTTTCACATTTTGGTGTTTTGACAGTCGGTTTAAAACAGTACCATATAGCTGCTTGCAAGGGATTAACCGGTATTTTGGAAAAATCCACTGTGCTTGTATATGTAGTGCCTCTTTATTGTGAATTGAAACCAAGCATACCTGTACTCACTGTCCACGTCAATTCTTCCCATATTATAAAGACACTCTTGGCCTTACTGCTTTCTTACAGCACTTTAGATGGTTGATAATCTACAAGTATTCATAGTCTACGTTGTGTTGAATTCCCGTTGCATGAACAGCTTTACTCAATTTCAATACAAACATCTGGTTTATTTCACAATATTATAGTTTTATAACAAACTCACAGAATGGGGGAAAAAAATCGGCATAAGGTCATCACATTTTGTAGTAAAAAAACAATGATTTCGGTTTTTAAATATAATTTTATCTCAGTTTTAAAATTATTTACGTTTAACACAATATTGCAAAATTATATTTAAAAAATGATGACAGGTCGTTTTTTAGTTAAATATATTCACAGATAAATTCCATTGGACGGTACATTTAGGTTGTACTTTTCTAATTTGGCTGTTTTCTTTTTGGGTCAAATTTGAACCCAAGATAAATTGAGAGAAAAAGGTGACGTAGGCTAACCTATATTTTTTTAAAATTGTCTGAACGTCGATTAAGGTCAATGGACCAAATAAAAAGCAAATTACAATAGTAGAAAGAAGTAAATGTTATTTATTCTTAAAAAAAAACCCCATTATATTCTATTAGAGCCTTGCTGTTGCTTTCCAAATCAACTGGATTTTTGCTGTTTTTTGCCCCCTTGTAATCAAGCTTTCATTCAAAGGCCTGCCTGTGGGTATAGTTATTCTACTTGAAGCTTCCTAACCTTTAGAAATAGCAGAACGATACCATGATTCGGCACTTTGTCTTCCAACATATAGAAATCACATGGCCTTACCCTGGCATAAACCATCTCGTTTTCTTCCTTAAGATACTTTTGGGTTAGACCGACCCATAAAACAGCCACTCGACGTCTATTTCATATCAAAATCAATAATTTCACAGCAGTAACACACTCGCTTAAAAATGTCTTCCGCGGTAATTAGGTCATACGGTTTCAACGTTATATGATATTCAGAGGCAGGCTTTATTTCTGAAGTTTTCATAGGACTGTACGTCGTATCTCTATATACTGTATAGTTTATAAGATACGTATTCGCATCTAGCATGTGGGAAGTTTACAAGAAGGTTTAAATTATTTTTGTAAATTATTACCGATAGCCTATTGTAAAACTTGATATTTTTTCCTTCAATGGAATAATGGAAATTCGCCGGAAGAGTTCTTTTCCTTCCATGAAAAGATAAGATGTAGCCATAGCAGTGTACTATACAGCTATGATACCCTTCGCTATGTGTTTGACGCCGGTCTTGGAACCGTACTAATAAACCTTCGCAAGAAAACAAAAAACACAACACATAATGTTACCTGATAGTGTTAGGGATGCAATGACGAACCAGAAGCTGTCTTTGAGGTCAAAACCCTCTCGACCCGGCTCGGGATCCACATTTACTTTGCCACATTTACAATGGCTGAGTCTGTCAAAGGCGTGCAGCAGAATGGCAGTGGCGCCGAGTACACTGAACCAACACAGCCACACCTCTATGGAGAAGACTGTGGTAAACGTGAACATGCTACTTTCTATCTCAGTTTTTCTAATCACGATCTGTATTCCAGCAAAATCGTAATATGGAGTTGCGTAGTCAACAACGTTTTCCCGCTCAGCGGTGACTGAAATGGGCCCAATAGCAACATCCGCTGTCTGTGGTAAAATAAATTCAAGTTAAATTGACCATCTCAAATTCCCGCCAAATTTCGATGGTTGCAATATAGAATCGAAGAAAAATTCAAATAACACAAAATCCAAGAGATTCGCCTTCCTCTGTTAAAATTAACATATGCACTCAATAACCTAATTATTTAAGTGTCGAATAAAAATGAATTTGTTCGCCTTGGTTAGAATAAAAGAATAAGGTTGAAATATTAAGAAGTATCATAGAACAATGCATTACAGTTGCTGTTTGGAAGGTTTAGTCTATATATTAATGAAATTTTAATTATTGTTTAACAAACACAGAAAATAAGCAGGAACCTTCCGATGTATTTCTCCTATCATCCCGGTCCACGATCCATCCGGAAGCACAGTACCGAACTCTCCGTCTTCCGGTTCGCTGATCGAATAGTTTACGTTTAGTCGTCTCGCTATCTCATTCCAGACGTCTAATGCGTAGCCAGTATAGCTAATTGTACCATTCTCATCCACTATTCTGTTCACAAATGGGGCCTCCTGTAAAAAGGGCAAACGAACAACAATATGTTATTAAAGACTCATTCCAGCCTATATGAATAAAAAAGAAAAGAAAAGAAAAACAACAGAGTGAAATTAAAATTATGGATGCTAGCCAACTGTTGACAAAACTGCTATAACATTTTTTCCACAAAAAGCCACGTTAACGTTGGTACTGTAAAAAAATGTACGGTGTACTTGTTATGCCACATTTGTTGTAACGATGTCACTCAAGTAAATATGTATTAAAATGTTGTGCATCGGATAGAAATTTATTCCGTTTCTTTGACTGATAGTTTCTGGTTTGCACTGTTCACATTTTTGTACCTTTTATTGCTTTTATCTGCATTAAATACATAGATAAAACATGCATATAATCCGTTATATACATAATACTAACAGCGCTCAGTGGAAATTGGGGAATCACATATCAAAAATGTAATACATATTTGTCAACAACTTCGTAGTATTAATACTCTGACTGTGACCTCATCAGTTTCAAGTTCACTGGACTATAAATCAGTAGACTTTGTGGAATAACAAACTTAGCATAATTACAAAAAGCTGACAACAATATATCAGCCCGCTCTCAAATAATTTTATTATCTTTAAATGAATTGAAAATGATTTATCAGACATGTAATCCGTGCTGGTAAAGAGAGTGCAAGGGTAAACTCCTAGATTGAACCTAAACAATTGCCCGAACACTAAATCTAGCCTTAACACCAGTTTTGTCTAACAGGAAATGTATATGTAAGACACCCCCGAAAGACTGTATTGTATAGACGTATTGCTTAATTTTGGCAAACGACTCCCGTAACTTTCGGTACCCAGACAGCTACCTCGTTTAATGCTTTTCAGTAACTGTTATATATAATACTCACGGGGAGTGTCGTTATACGGAGGAGAGTACCTTCCGATTCCCATAAACTGCCACTAATCATCCATTTCAAGTCGTTTGGACTCCATTGACCTATCTGAAAACAGATGCAATGTCCGATTGGTTTACCATACGATACACATAAAACACTTTATAGTACTTACCATGAATTAGATCCAGGTATCATGCAGGTGCTGTATTCTTGTGACATCAGATAAACCAGATTTAACCTTATTTGGCGAGATTTTGTTTGTAAAATACCACAAAACGATGATATCTCGTCTAGCCGACGACGCGCACTAAAATAGGTTAGAAGATTAAAGTGTTTTACCCTCCAGTCATATATCGGAAAGAATAAATCTATTGTGATCATTATGCAAAAATCGTATATCTAAAATATTTAGTATAGGCCTACTGGCAGTATGAGCCAGATTTCATGCAACCGTCTGACTGCATTTAAAATAGTTCTCGGGATTTGAAGCCTGTAGCTAAGACAGTTTGTTTGAAAAGTAGTAATACTGTTTTACTTAGCTGATTAATTTTCCAACTTTCTCAAAACACTTTACAATTTATGGTTGTGCTAGTGTCAATTATTGTTGGAATACCCCGCCGTCTTATAAGTGAAATACCCTTGAGCACGGCATAAAACACCAATCAATCAATCAATCAATCAATCAATCAATCAATCAATCAATCAATCAATCAATCAATCAATCAATCAATCAATCAACCATTCGAAGCCTTACTGAATAAAAGCTCAGGTGTTTTACCTGTCCTAATTTTTCACCTGTTGACATCTTGATTAGACTATAAGATGAAATAAGCTCGCTGTGTTGTGTTGGATAATGATAAGACAATGACAGGGAGATAATTAAGGCCTAGTTTCAATAGGGCTGCTATGTAAATTACGATTGTAACGTTATTTAAAACAAATACCTATCTTTGTTTTTCATACAATCTAGAATTGTAGAAATACCCATGCTTAATTCCATCTATACAAGGTTCGGAGACCGGGAACGTATCATTCACCCGTATGGACCAAATCAAGGGAGAACGCTCCAAGAACCGTTGAAAAATTGAAAATTATCTGAGATACAAAAACACAAAGAAAACAACTTGATGCAATTAATATCACTCTTGGGATAGTTTCAAAGCGGCAAGACACTTTATAAATCTCCCCCAGAGCTTCATGCAGTCTGGTATAAATACATCGGCAACTGATGACCTCCATGTTTTGAATGTGTGTGGGTCTAAGTTATCTCCCTTCGAGAATAACTCTGATCTTTGACCATGGCGTAATGTTCTCCATATAAACTCTCGGGGTTAAATCAAGGAACTTTGAAGAATATTTACGAAATAATGCTCCAGGAATAGAGAATAATAATGTTTTTTAAAGAAATAATGATCTTTTATGGCGGATTCCTGATATTTCTATCAATACTTTTAATGTGTTACCAAATGATCTATATAGTAGCGGCGGCAGAGGTGTACAGTGTTTGTCAAACTTGGCTACTCGCATCGATCTGATAAAACGAGTATTCAAATACTGACTCATATCAGTCTACATCACAGTTGAATAAATAGCGGGCATCTGTGTGTTTAGCATAACCAAGACTTGTTTTCCTCTATCTTAAAACATACCGTATCAGTGATAGCTGTTTGCTCCCAACAGCTATATCGTCCTATTTTTATGCGATATTCCTGTTCAAAGGCATCTCCGTTCCATTTAGCATTACCAAAGCTATGTGGGTACTGCAAACAAATATAATACGATATGGGCATGGTTGATTCATTTCGATGGTTTTAAGCAACAGAATAAAACGAATAAGCCAATGTGATTGAATTCACTTAATTGTTGTATTCGGGTATCAGTGTATATATCTGAACGTACAAACACGAATGAGTAGCAATGATATCATTATGGCGATTTAAGAAAACAAAGTAACAAGGAACCTGCGTACTTAAATCGAAATAAATATATATCAAATCGAACAACCGGTATTACCGATATAAACACGGATGAGTTGCAATGATATCATTATGGCGATTCAAGAAAACAAAGTAACAAGGAACAACATAAATTTTACCGGTATAATATGTGAAAAAAGCAATTTCACTATATAGAAACTCTTATTCTGACTTTATACAAGTATTTTATATATTCCTAGTTGAATATGCCTAGTTTCGGTAATCTAAACTCGCACAGGATCTATATTTGTAAAGGATGTACGTATATAAAGGTGGTGTAAAGAAAGAACAAAACTAAATAATAGAAAATAAAACCGATAAGTCGTATCCACTTGTCTAAAAGCCGTCTTTGGAATTTTAACATGTTTGTTACCTCTGCATCTACGTCATCATCCCACGTGGTCGTTGTAACACTGACATTCGATGACGTCGTTGGTTCCATACATATGTCAAATTGGAATTTGAGAGTGGAGGAGTTCAGAGCACTGATTTCTTTCCAATGTTGATATAAAACATGTGCAGCTTCATAGGTTTCAAAGGCCAGATTCTGTAACAAATTGACAAGAACAGCTAAAAAGTCAACATCTTCATTAAACAAAAACTAGAAAAAATGCCTTAATTTGCATAAATTTGGAAATAACCAAAGCTTCAACATGAACATTTTCCTATGATTTGATTATTATTATCGACACGATAACCTCAGTGTAAGCATATTTATAAAATGGCTTTAAAATGCATATAGTTGTCTAGATAAATCGGTCGTACTGTGTTAGTATTTTACACATGGATTTGATATATCTGTTCAAAGACTTACATATCTGAGATATAATTGATATTGCGTATATCCGTAGTAGCATTTGACACCATGTAAAGATAGATATTCAGCTAGCATGCCAATGACGTTGTTTTTCTCCCTAAAATGGCCATATCTTTAAGGTTTCGGGTTTAGGATAATAGCTGCGTGCATGAATATCTTAAAGAAACCTGTTATTCTGCTTTAAATGCTACTTCAATTGTTGGATTCGCTATTGATCCCTTCCAAAGATATGAATAATTTAAATATAAATCTCACATGTATGAATTAAAGTATAATGTTAAGCCAGTCTATAGGTATAACGGAAGCGATCAATATGTGAAATAGAGCACAACAGGCGCAAAGCGTTGGACACGACATCCGGTGTTTTAACAGCGACTGTTTATAGTATTGTTTTGAGCTTTTGGATCGATTCTATTCGTTGCATTATGTTAGGTAGAGAATCTCCAATTGTCCCCTCTGTTTACCAGTAGAAAGATCAGGGACAAAAAACACTACACGTCGCTTCTGCGATCTTCAATTTCAACATAGGAAGCATTTTAAAATACCCAAATGTCCCGGGTTGGAGGCAAACAAATTTTTCTCTCTTCATTTATTCAAAATATATAATCAGGTGGCGATTTTAGTGATTTTGTGCTAGGTTCTGATCCTCCATGGCAGCACGACCGTTTCATTAGGAAACTGTGTTATGTTGTCGGGTTACAATTTAAAATAGAATAATATAGTTTATAATATTGAGTATAAATTTCACGACTGATAGCCATAATATAATGATAAAGTGAGGGAGGTTATAGTCAGTATGTTCAAAGTAGAATTTCTAAGTATTGCAGTCATAACTATCTATACATGAGTTGCTAGAGACCCGGGTTCGATTCTCGATGGGGGCAAGCAGAATTTTCATTTTCTTCAATATAAGAATAAATGATCGAGCTGCATTCATATTTGTTGTTTTTCTTCATTAAGTTTCCTTGTCCTCCAAAGGGCTATCACTAAAATCAGTGTTAAGCAATTAACAGAAAAACGACGACTACTCAAGCGGTACTGAAAACTATAGGGTAAGTATAAGTCAGCTCCCTATGATACGGAGTGGAATCTGAAAGCTGGAATACAGCCCCGAACTCGGCATTTATCATAGACTATGCCATACCAATAAATTAAAAGGATTCATCTTTAGGCTAAGTTGGTGTATCATCCGAATTGGAGAAAAAAACCAAATGTATTTAAAACACTTTTATTCCGAACATTGGTGTGGGATTTGTTCAACACAACACTTTCTAATGTATTTACATCCTCATAGGATTACTTACCGCATGGTCAATGTCAACCTTTGCCCTCATTTTTGTTATCAAGGATTTTTCTCTTATAGATGGTCTCAGATATAAAGAATTATTTAATTCACACCCAAAGCACTCGTTTATATCTTCATCAATACTGACAATGGCCCACGTGGTAAACTTCGGTCTGCTTCGCAGCTTACAGATCTAAAATAAAATGAATGAAGTCTTCGTCAAGGGTTTGCCATTCACGCTGGGGTGTTTGCATTCCTCCAAAAGGAACCAGCTGCTTTATCATTAACCATCCCAAAATATTTGTAAAACAGATTTTTTTCTTTGTACAAGCATGCACCAAATATAATACCATACAGACATATACGATTCTGGTTTATCTTTAATTTACTGATGAGTCGATAGTTATTTTACACGGTGTTTAATACTATTTCACTCATGTAACGGCGATGTACGCCAAAGCTTAAATTAATCTGCATTAAACTTGTCCAGTCCCACATCTATAGAAGATTATAAGTATATCTCTTCAAAGATATGTATTTTTTCAGATTTGAAATATAGACGATTAACGTTTTTATATAAAGGAAAGACAGGCTTTAAATTTAACACGTGGTCCTTTATATATAATATAATATAATATAACGTTTCTGAAATTACGAAACAGTTTATACGATTTTAATATAAGGACATTGTTTTATATCACCAAAAGAGATTAGTTATTGTGTTAAAACACCATGTGCTCAAGTTCAAGCGGAAGATATGCCACTTAAAGAAGAGGGAAAAGGTGGAGTAGTTAAGATTAAATCCAAAATCTTTTTAAATTTTAAAGTTTTACCATCCTATAATTAGAAGTTTTTCTTCACTTAGTTGTAAATAGAAGTCCATTGACAATGACATCAGATGTATAACTACTCGCAAGCTTTACCCAGGAATTATCCCAATTTAGATGTCAAGTCACTACCTTATTCAAGTACGCGACCAAAAATGGGATTATCTGACCCTTTATTTAGAATCTCTACCTATACACGTGTCCTACACATTCACGAAGCAATGTGATTAATTATTTATCAATAAAACTACAGTGTATTATCCTAAGAAATATTCTATTAACGAAGCTCTGACTTCTTCAATCGAAGTAATTTATGTCTTTCAACAAATACATCAACATCCAAAAGAATTATTCACTGAATAACGAACAGACAGCATTATTAAATAAACAACCAAAAATAGACATAGAAAAACGGAAACTAGATCACAGCGTTCAAAATATTTGTTTTACTTCAAATGAAACGAATGAAACATTTCTTAGATAGTTATACTTGCACAATAACATCAGCTCATTACTGTCTTTACCTAAGGAGAGCAATGCTTAAAACGGATTTGTTTTGGACGACCTGGGATTACAATATACATTTATGTATATTGTAATCCCAGGGATGACGTCATTTATCCAATATGTCAAAGAAAAATTTGAATCAATGCAATCGGTTTATGTTGCGGATTGTTATAACTATTTAAATTAAAAGTCATTATTATTATTAGTAATTAGTTAAAAATTACTATCTAGACGGCACGACTGGGAATTGATTGTTGCATTTTTGGTATAGGACAGCTACCTATCTAACTAATATTATTATTAGTAATTATTAAGAATTACCCTCCAGATGGTATGACTGACATTTGATTGTAGCGTCTTTGGTAAAGGACAGCTACCTATCTAACTAACATTATTATTAGTAATTATTAAAAATTATCCTCTAGATGGTAGTGATTGTAACGTCATTGGTAAATGACAGCCATCTTTAACTATTTCTAAGAGGTGTGTTAAAAACATGTATACATTTTACAGAAATTATAACATAATATTGACGTATTTTAAATGTCAAATAAAATTGAAAGGGTTCGCACTGTTTGTTATTTCCTGTAATTATTCTGTTTATTACAACCGAGGGTCTCATGTTATTGAATACGAAAATTGTCTGGAATTGTCATATTAATCTTACACTAAAGAGAATTTAAAATCAGTGATTTTCCGATGACAAATTGATGCAATGAAATGCCTCCTGTCATCATATTCCTAAGATTCTTTGTGTGTTAAATATCACTGATAAAGTCCGTTTCTTAAGAAGACACATTATCATCAACCATAATAACCTTCATTTGATCTGTTCAAATCACACAGAATATCAGATGAGTAAATTCTGATACGTAGGTTAGGTACGATGTAGAGATCCATCATGGGTTCCCTGGAGGTTGAACCAGTATTTTATTCAAGATACTTTGGTGTTGTATAAACGTTCTCTACATGTAAGAAACATAATTCAATAGATCTAGTAATACAAGAGAATGCCGCCGGGCTGCGGTTTGCTGTTTTATCTGTTTGATCTTTATATTGTTCGTTTATTTAGACTGGCTGCAGGGCACAGCTGCCATCCCCATAGTAAATATTTACAGCTACACCAGTTATCACAAAAGGAAAACGTAATCATAGATTCGGAAGAATGGGTTGCTGAAAGAGTGTGACAGGAAGGTCGAATGACTAAAGCATATTGTTATAAAAAATGTAGTAATAAATGTTTTCGTTTGAATTGTGTCTCAAGAAATATCCAACATTTTAAGGACATTTGGCGCAGTGGACCGCTGCACATGTCAGCCAACAATGTCAGCACCTTTAAATTGTTTATGCGACTGGCCTTGTTGGAAAACGTCCAATGTTCTCTTCTAATTATGAGAAGATTTATATGATATTGATTTTAGAATACCTGTGTAAGGAGCGTACGAATCTGACGAAGGTAGCCGACAACGCCCACTTGACGTGAATTAACGGCCCATTGCAGCTGATCCTTTCTGTATCCATCGGGTCCAGGCGCTATGCTCAGAGCTCGGATTTGAACCGTATCGTTGACATTAGCCAGACTGAGCAACTCCGTCATATCTGCACAATTGGACAAAATAAGGACTTATCATGTATAATTTATCTCTTTCAATTTATCTATCTATCTATCGAAATATCTAAACATGTGCTGTGGGTTTTGTCTGAAAGTATGTAATATAGATTTGCAATTATATGCGCCCTTGGTAGAAACCGTTACAGGAGGAACCGGTTTACAATGTCCATTAGGCCTGAAGGAATTGGATATCATTTCATCGCCTATTAATTATCTGTAAGCAGCATTCCCAACGGAGGCTTTTAGATTAACGCTATATATGTATATAACGCTATATATCATGTTCTTATGCAATATATGTCAAAATCAACTACAAAATGTACTACAATATACTTGTTATCTATTGACTTTATATGTAGTTTATAGAAAAATATAATCGACAACATAATATACACAAATATTAATCCAGTCTTAAGTCCTAAACTCAATCGTATATGGAGACCTTTAATCGATATGGACGATGGTGTATCTACTGATATTTCAAAAATGACTACCTAGCAAGGTATGGCAAGCCGTTTAATCAGTTCTACCTTTATTCTACATATGTTAAAATTCTTTTTCACATATGTAAAATTCTTTTCCACATATGTTGAATTCTTTTTCACATATGTGAAATTCTTTTCCACATATGTGAAATTCTTTTTCAC
>JAQQZZ010078718.1:3338-19826 GCA_030265115.1 Mopalia vespertina
TGAGGGATATATGGACGGTGTATCTGAGGGATATATGGACGGTGTATCTGAGGGATATATGGACGGTGTATCTGAGGGATATATGGACGGTGTATCTGAGGAATATATGGACGGTGCTATCGGTATTTTGATTGTTTGATAGTTCGATGGGGTGTTTAACGAAGTACTCACAGGTATTTCACTTATATGGCGATGGATTCTCCATGTTTTATTCTGTCTTACTTAAACACTGTTGAAAGAGGGAAACCACTTCGTGAAAAACATCCCTGATGTTGCCTGGATCACCTTTAGTGACTCCTCGTGTCCACTCAAAATCTATACCAATCGGAGGGGAATCAGTTCTCCAGCGTGCTAGCCACTGAGTCACGTGAATCGTCAAAGGTATATTGGGGTAGGCCTCTTTTTTGTGCCAATTAACGACTGTGTTATTTGTTTTATAGTGTGACATGGTTTGGATGCAGTTATCTCTAAATTCATTTACTAAATATATGAGATATCGGTTTGGAATGATGGCTTATAGCGCTATGAGAGGGGGATTATACTGACTTATTAAGTGGTAGGCCTACAGTTCCGCTTATTGTTATGTTCCAGGTAGATGTATACGCCGGTACTGTGTTTATCCAACAAGCTCTGGGTTGGGACACCTATATCTCAATCATCATCTTGTTAGCAATCACAGCTGTTTATACGATTGTGGGTCAGTAAACGTCCAGTCTTCATAACTATATTAAAACAATGTAAGGTACAAAAGTCCTGTCATACTGCAAATTTGAAATGCTGGTGTGAAATTAGGAAATTTACTTTGGACCTCTTTTAGTCTTAAATTCAAATTTGATATTTCGAAGTATAATAATTACATTTAATCTGATGTGTTTAAAATCGTAGTTTAAAATAGTTTTATTAGTAATGCTCTTCTTTTTCCTTAACCTTAAGTCAATACTATTATATCAATTAGCTTCTAAGTGTTGAACATTTTCCTTCTCGGTGGGCTTACTAGCTGCCCACTGTTAACAGTAAAAGAGATTACATGAACATTTGATTACCATTCCATATACAGCCCTAAAATAAACTTTAACTGTATAAAACATCACCAATAACATCGTCATCAAATACTCCTAACTCTCTTAAGATCACAGAAAAGTCGATGTAAGAGTGTACTTATATTTTTGTTTCTCTCTGATATATTGTTTATTTTGTGTTAACAGGTGGTCTGGCTGCAGTTATCTACACAGACACGCTCCAGACTGTCATCATGGTGGTCGGCTCCATAATACTATCGATAATGGGTAAGACGGTCACTTGGTGAAGTATAGTGTCTTTCAGCAATAGGTCCCGAGTTCGATTCCCGTTGTAGCCATGTACATTTATGTACATATAGTAGTACGTGCACGCTGTATATATACACCCGATAGTATTAACATGTGTGAAATTAAAAAAACAGCACAAAGTATTATAAACAAAGAAGCAGCAATTCCTCCTTGGAACCAATTTACAGACCAAATTGAAGGTAATAATAGATGAAAACAGAGCTTCGTTCAGACAGAACAATGGATATACCTTAAATACACAACGATAGAAGATGCTCTACAATTTTGTGTTTTACAGCGTTCGTTGAAGTGGGTGGGTTCGAAGCGTTGACAGCTAAGTACATGAAAGCCATTCCCAGCTTACTGTTGAATTCGACCAGAAATAACACGTGTGGTTTTCCTCGTGAAGACGCCTTTCACATCTTTCGGGACCCCTTCACAGCGGATCTGCCCTGGCCCGGAGTAATCATCCGCTCCACCGTAGCATCCCTCTGGTATTGGTGCACTGATCAGGTACGCAATATGCTCAGTAAATACTCTTTCTTAACATATAACTGTCCTATATTCTAAGCAAAGGAAATCGTTCTTGAAAAAAAATATGGATGTTAATTTATACCTGAAGACACAATAGTTTGTTTGTACCCGGTCGTGTTTTAATTGTTCAACTGCGTTATCCAACTGCAAGGTAATTGGCATCGTGGTTATTCCCCTTGTATTTCCATGTTATCACAGATTATTGTACAGCGAACATTGGCTGGGAAAAATTTGGCGCATGCTCGAGGTGGCACCATCATGGCAGGTTATCTGAAACTTCTGCCACTATTTGTGATTATCTTTCCCGGCATGATCTCCAGAATTCTCTATACAGGTAGATATATTATTACACCCGGTATGACCTTCATAATTCCCTATACTGGGTAGATATATTATAACACCAGGCATGATCTCCAGAATTCCCTATACAGGGTAGATATATTATAACACCAGGCATGATCTCCAGAATTCCCTATACAGTGTAGATATATTATTGATGAATGATCTTCAAAATTTCCTATACAGGTCGATATATTATTACACCTGGCATGATTTCAGAATTCCCTATACAGGTAGATCTATTATTACACCAGGCATGATCTCCAGAATTCCCTATACAGGGTAGATATATTATTGCACCCGGAATGATCTCCAGAATTTCCTATACAGGTCGATATATTATTACACCTGGCATGATTTCAGAATTCCCTATACAGGGTAGATCTATTATTACATCAGGCATGATCTCCAGAATTGTCTATACAGGGTAGATATATTATTACACTCCACTGTTTAATCGTTTGTAGGGAACAGGTCTATGATAAGAAACGTTGTATGATACAGAAGGGTTAATGTGCATTGGTAGCTCTATCAGTCTCAGGATAAGAGTAACAGATATTAAACCTGTCATCAAGGCTTTGTGCATTTAAAGTACTTTCTTAGTTTGAACAAATTCTGGTGAGAAAATGTTTATTAAAACCCGTGATAGATGGACTGGATTACAAGCACGATAAAATATCCAAATACAGTTTGTTTGATGGTGAATTAAAGTTGGACTATGCTTATGATTGGTATAAAACGCATGGCGTCCCATGCCAAACTAAATATCTCTTGTCAAGGGGTCTTTTAAAAACAGTCTAGGACAAAAGGCGTTTAGATTACAGGAAGAACGATTTTCATGCGTCGCAGGGTCAGGTTTGCTCTTCTGTCGGTTGATAGACCTTTATATGTGTTGTAATATCGCGCCTAAAATGTATTCTGTGTTTCAGATGAAATTGCTTGTTTTGAACCGGCGCATTGTCTGGAGGTGTGTGATAACGCTGCCGGATGCTCAAATATCGCTTATCCGAGTTTAGTGCTGAAATTAGCTCCCATTGGTTAGTTAACCTGCTACCTTATTACCACTATCATTCGTTTTTAATATCATCAATTACAGGAATGAATATGTAAATACATTTCTTTAGATATATTTGGTGTGGTAAGGAATGAGCTGCATGTGACACACGTTTCCAGTGCGAAATAAACTAAAGGTGTACCAAGGTTTGGGCCAACTAAATCAAGATCCGATTTTCTTTGTTAACAGGATGTAGGTAACTGAGAGATAAGATTCTATGTTGTTGTTGCCCTCAGGTTTAAAAGGCCTTCTGATGGCCGTGATGATGGCGGCCCTCATGAGCTCGCTTACCTCTATATTTAACAGTGCGAGTACTCTCTTCACCATGGACATCTGGCACCGGATCAGACCAAAGGCATCAGAGCGGGAACTCCTTATTGTTGGCAAGTGAGTCCTGTTCTGTCCGATCTTTAATCTATCAAGTATTATCTCCAATTACTGATTCTGGCGACGACTTAGGTAAAACCAGAATTAATATTCACAGGATCAGTCAAACCAGGTCTGGATTCACTGGATTTTATAAGACCAGACCGAGTTATAACAGGGAACCTATAACGGATTTAACAAACCTTCAACAAATAAGCAAATTCCTTTATGCGTTGACGTTTTTACTTCCCAACCAGGTTAGAGGACAGCCACCAAATGTATACATCTTACGTTGTATTGTAGTTTCTATTTGTTAACGAATGGTGAAAGTGTTCTGTCTTCGTCTGCAGGGTAGCTGTTGTGATCCTCGTTGGGATCGGTGTTGTTTGGATACCCCTTATTAAAGCTTCACAAGGCGGACAACTGTTTATTTACACCCAAGCCATCACAGGCTACATAGCTCCGCCTATCTGTGCCATGTTTATTCTCGCCATTCTGTTCACAAGAATCAACTTCTGGGTGAGTTCTACATGATACACCAATACATATAGATATGCCGGTAAGTGTAGGAAAATACTCTCCTTTAGTGGTATATTCCTGTTTGTTTTGATCACAGAACAACACCTGTGTAAGGTCAATGTTCCGTTTTTAACTGTCATTTTTACTTTGATTGCGATCATAAGATAGATGTAAGCGACAATTATGAACCCTTCCTTTACATGACAAACCCTGTTCAAAGGACGTTATTTTTAAGAGCTGATACCGGATTCGACCCAACAAACAATTAGAAGCAATAGACTCAACAATTTTACTTTGCCATGACAACAAACCGTCTGAATACTCCAAACAACAACAGGCACTTCATTTGGTTTAATAGTTCGCTTCCACTAATCTGACAATAACCCACCATCAGGGTATATATAAATTTGAGGGTGCACAGTTTTGCGAAATACTCAAACGAGTTTCTGCTACAGTGTTTAAGGGTAGAAATACAGTGGTCTGAGAAGGAAGAGTTCACTGGCTACTATGGCCAGTAGAGCATGTACACTATTGATACTTGCTGGAATTTGTCTGCATATAAATGATTTACCTTTGTTACGTTAATAGGGGGCTTTTATTGGTATGGTGACGGGCCAGGTATTGGGTTTATCGCGGATGATAGCTGAATTTATTTACCCCTCCCCTGGGTGCGGAAAGGAAGACGATAGGAACTGGATTCTACGATTACATCACACCTATGTGGCCTCAATATTGTTTCTCTTATCTGCCGTACTCTGTATCTGTGTCAGTCTGCTGACAAAGGCCCAACCTAAAAGCGAGGTGAGATGCAATTTTATCAACCCTCTTAGATATTTTGCTATCTACGGTATTTTCGTGAATGTTAATTGTTAAGATAATTAGACATATTAAAAAATCTATGCAATACGTTATTATGAGCGTTATTATGAGCAAATCAAAGATTTTGTTTAATGCAAATACAGAACTTGACATGAACGATAAACTCTAATCCACCATCGCCTCTAGCTCTGTGTTTTATTCCCAATTACTCTTTCTCATTAAAGTCGCTGCATGAATGGCCTCGTTTGATTTGACGCTCCTCCATGGGTTGTAAGGGAGAGTAAGAAACTCAGGTTTTTTTTTACAAACTAAATATCAGGAAATTTTAACAATTCTATTTGTTTAATCCATACATTTTGCGCTGGTTTGTTGATGTAAAGGTGCATGGTTTGACATTCTTCACGTGCGGGAGTACTCGAGAAAAACATACCAATAAAGACCCCACAGTCACATTTAAAGTATGGAAAGAAGCAGAAATTCCTTTGGAACAAACTGGTGAGTGAAATGTACATCGACAACATATGTATTCAGCCTGAATGTATCCCGAAATAGCGAAAATACTGTCATATTCAGCCTATTTAATCACCCGCCATTTATCGATAACACATATATTCAGCCTATTTAAATGCTCGCTATTTATTGATAACATATTTATTCAGCCTATTCAATGACTCGCCATTCATCGATAACACAAATATTCAGCCTATTTAATGACACGCCATTCATATATACTAGTAACACATATATTCAGGCTATTTATTGACACGCCATTCATCGATAACACATATGTTTAGCCAATTTAATGGCTTGCCATTCATCGATAATTTATATATTCAGCCTATTTAATGACCCGCCATTCATCGATAACACATATATTGAGCATATTTATTGACTCGCCATTCATCGATAACTTATATATTCAGCGTATTTAATGACCCGCCATTATCGATAACACTGATATATTCAGCCTATTTAATGACCCGCCATTTATCGATAACACTGTTATATTCGGCCTATTTAATGACCCGCCATGTATCGATAACACTTATATTCAGCCTATTTAATGACCCGCCATTATCGATAACACTGATATATTCAGCTTATTTAATGTCCCGCCATTTATCGATAACACTGTTATATTCAGCCTATTTAATGACCCGCCATTATCGATAACAATGTTATATTCAGCCTATTTAATGACCCGCCATTTATTGATAAACCTGTTATATTCAGCCTATTTGTTGACCCGCCATTTATCAATAACACTGTTATATTCAGCTTATCTAATGACCCGCCATTATCGATAGCACTGTTATATTCAGCCTATTTAATGACCCGCCATTTATCGATAACACTGTTATATTCAGCGTATTTAATGACCAGCCATTATCGATAACTTTGTTATATTCAACATATTTAATGACCCGCCATTATCGATAACAGTGTTATATTCAGCCTATTTATTGACCCGCCATTTATTGATAAACCTGTTATATTCAGCCTATTTGTTGAGCCGCCATTTATCGATAACACTGTTATATTCAGCGTATTTAATGACCAGCCATTATCGATAACTTTGTTATATTCAGCTTATTTAATGACCCGCCATTATCGATAACAATGTTATATTCAGCCTATTTATTGATCCGCCATTTATTGATAAACCTGTTATATTCAGCCTATTTATTGACCCGCCATTTATTGATAAACCTGTTATATTCAGCCTATTTGTTGACCCGCCATTTATCGATAACACTGTTATATTCAGCGTATTTAATGACCAGCCATTATCGATAAATTTGTTATATTCAGCTTATTTAATGACCCGCCATTATCGATAACACTGTTATGATCAGCGTATTTAATGACCAGCCATTATCGATAAATTTGTTATATTCAGCTTATTTAATGTCCCGCCATTTATCAATAACAATGTTATATTCAGCCTATTTAATGACCCGCCATTTATCGATAACACTGTTATATTCAGCGTATTTAATGACCCGCCATTTATCGATAACACTGTTATATCCAGCCTATTTAATGACCCGCTATTATCGATAACACTGTTATATTCAACCTATTTAATGACCCGCCATTATCGATAACACTGTTATATTCAACCTATTTAATGACCCGCCATTATCGATAACACTGTTATATCCAGCCTATTTAATGACCCGCCATTTATCGATAACACTGTTATATTCAGCCTATTTAATGACCCGCCATTTATCGATAACACTGTTATATTCAGCCTATTTAATGACCCGTCATTATCGACAACACTGTTATATTCAGCCTATTTAATGACCCGCCATTTATCGATAACACTGTTATATTCAGCCTATTTAATGACTTGTCATTTATTAACTAATACAAAGGTAAAGGTTGGTGATGCTGTCAGCCATTAATTTACGTGGAATTAATTAAATCAAAATCTTTATATTGTAGATTTAACAAAATTCAATTTATGTGGTTAACTAACATAATTAAAAAGACTGACTGATTGATTGATAGATTACAATATAGCGCACCTGGCACTAGGATATTTCATTTACGTAAGGCTTATGCACTCACTATAACACAGCCATGGACAGTTCTTAGCATAAAGCACGGTTTATAGCCAACTATTTGTCTCCAATGGAATATGGAGAGTTACCGACTGAGGTTGACTCACATCTGCTAGCCCTTAAATAACATGATTTTATGGCTGAACAAACCGTTTTTTTAAATTTTATTTAAAGGCCTTTTCATTTTCAGATCCGGACGTACAGATTGAGGAAGAACTGAAACCATCCAGCATCTTCATCTCTTCAATATACATTCCTAAAAAACTGGACCTGTTCCTAAACTTTAATGCGGCCATTCTCATGGCAATCCTGGTATTTCTGTATGCTTTCTTTGGTTGAGAGAAAATACCTCTCTAATATGGTCCTTTCTACTTTTTCTTTTCTCTTTTTCGGAAAAAGCTATTTGGGAAGTTTGTAGTGTCAAAAATTTACCTCTTTAAAAAAAACCCATCTCAGGCCTATATGTATGGCTCAATACAACATTAGGCCTATAGTGGGCTTGATTTCCTGCTCTATGGTCGGCTGAAATGGGCTAAAATTATATTTTCCCGCTTTCTCTGACTGCCTGATTTTAGCTTTAAAAATTATCCAACCTTTGTATACATTACGTATATTGTGATGGACATCAAACTGTTAATTGGATAATTGTACTGTGACGTTCTCCACATAAGTAAGTGCTACACATATACCATGACCCAGTTTTAAGCTGGACAACCTGACCATCGTCGTTTAATACAAATTCACGGTTTTGCCTTTTTTTATATACTCTGCACTATAACTGTATCAAAATGTTATTGTAGGTATCATACATGGTATGGTATCAAGCTAACCAGCACATAATCAAGTGTATCTCAACGGCAGCTATATTCCGTGTCTTAAACTCAAGGATCTCTTCGCGCTTAATGTTACGCTGTACTCACTGGCTCAATTGGTAGTTTTTGAGGTGAATGCTTGTGCTTGATATAGAAAGTTTCAAATGAATAATCTAGAATTATTGTCCTGCAGATAGAAACTTTAAACAGAAGATAGAAAGCCTGTATGACAGGAACTTGACGTATGAGATAGAAAGGTTTATTATGAATTCCAATGTCTATGTTTTGGATAAAACAATTCCATAATGAACTATAATGTCTATGTTTCCCATAGAGAGTTTCCTTTTGATCTTCAATGTTTACTATATATTGTTTAAGACTCATACATTATTTGTATTATATAAGTTAAACCAAGAACTCCATTTACTTTAACGCGTAATGCCTTATCTCACTAGAAAGTTCAAGCCGTTCATAAATAGAGATAGTGACATTCAACCAACAAAGTGTGGGACATACTTTTCCACTTGATTAAGTATTACGAACATGTTTTGGTGGTTATGTATAATATAATTTCGTTGCTGATTTTAAATATGTATTATGTTAATAACCAATGTATAAGAAAGACAAAAACTAACATATATATAGCCATCCTTCAAAACAACCTTCAAGTATAACTTATGTCATAATGGTTACGTAAAAACATTACAATAATGATATTCTTTATATGTTCCAATGTCTATATTATATTCTGTTATGTTACAATATTACTGTAGCGGCACACCCTATGTCATTATGTAAGAAATAATTACCAAGAAACACGTGATGTTAGCGAGTATATTTTAGCGATAAACTTATCCAATTCAACTGTCCTAAAATTCGCAACAGATAATGTTTAAGCGACTGTCGTCTCTTGCGAATTCTAGGACAATTGAGATGGACGAGTTTATTTTATGGCGAAGGCGTTAGTCTGTTTTCTGTATTCTTTAAATCTGCCGTTATTTCCAAGCTATTGTTCCACAAAGCGATCTTAGCCTAAGTTGATCTTAATTACCATGACGACACAATATCTTCAGTAGGCCTACTGGTCGACATGACAATAAAGATGTACTTAGGTTTAGATCGCTTTGTGGAACGGGCCCCAGATGAATAATATAATTTGCCAGTTCTGATTCCGTACCTAGCATAACGATATTTGTAACAGACTGAAAACTGTTAAACGGAGAGCAGACGTCATCCCAAAATGCAGTCACGGAGACTAATAACAAAAGTGTTATTACACTGCAGTAAAATCCCACTTGCATGTTTGGAGAAAATGCTGTTTTTTTTCAAGGGTATGTTAATAATAAAAGACCTATACATGTATAAGGCTGACGTAGACAAATTTTCTCAGGGGAAAATTTGTTTTTAATTGCAACTGTACATTTTTGTAATTTTCTTTTCACTCGATGATATATAAAATGAAATGAAATGAAAACCGAAGTTGTTCGGCCGCATGTATAACCAGATGTGTATTATTAACTAGAAATACCCAGGTCCATAACCCCAAGTCTAAATACAGACAGTTCCAGAGTACCAGCAAAGTTATTATTGAATTTTGTTATGCATATTTAATATGAAAATGATACACTTAACAGAAGTAGGTTGTCTGCTCAGCAAGGCACCAGCCCCAGGTTATGATACAACTTATCGCAGTCTCCATGCAGCAGTGATATGGATTAGGGGAGTCAGGTCTGCATTTTCATTTGCAATATATTACAAGTATTTGAAACGTGACAGATGACCTTACTTGTAGATATAAATCTAAATCGACTAAATGTGATTTGTTGTGCATATATTAAAATAATACATGACCCTATAGCGGTGTTCCTGGACCCGTCTTTGTCCATTGGATTTCTTTTCTTGACGATTATACACCCACACCAGATGTTTGCATTCCGAAATATTGCACATAGGCCAGGGCCCAAGCGATAAATACAAAGAATCGTTATAAGGCTTCAAACAAAACTTTTCCTGCCATTGACAGAGATTGACAATTTAATTTGTGATGTTTATGGATTAAGGTTAGTGTCCGTATCTATGAGTTAAGAGGTACGACAGGATTAACGTTAGTGTCAGTATCTATGAGTTAAGAGGTACGACAGGATTACGATTAGTGTCAGTATCTATGAGTTAAGAGGTACGACAGGATTAACGTTAGTGTCAGTATCTATGAGTTAAGAGGTACGACAGGATTAAGATTAGTGTCAGTATCTATGAGTTAAGATGTACGACAGGATTAAGGTTAGTGTCGGTATGTATGAGTTAAGAGGTACGACAGGATTACGATTAGTGTCAGTATCTATGGGTTAAGAGGTACGACAGGATTAAGATTAGTATCAGTATATATTAAGAGGTACGACAGGATTAAGGTTAGTGTCGGTATCTATGAGTTAAGAGGAACAACATAATGAAATAAGGGCCCTATGGGACAGCACTGTTCACACTGAACAGGCCACCCTGTATAAATATGGTTTAATAAATGAGGTTAAGTGTCGGTATGTATAAGTTAAAAGGAACAATATAATAAAGGTCAAGTGTCGGCATCTAACATAAAAGTTACATCTCGATCTAGATATTGTTGGAATTATTGATGGTACAGAGCAGATTATAATATCAAGTTTCTCGAGAAAAAGATGAGCGGAGGATAAATAATATAGGTCTCATGGTTCTGAAAGAAGACAAAGAATGAGTGGAAATGCACTTTTTCAAACGTGTCAACGAATGACTAAGAAGTCTCTAGTGTATCTCTTTCAATATATTACATGACTCCGACTCTTCGATTTTGGTCGGTTAGATTCCAACCAGCAGAGCTTCATACTACTAACCGCACTTAACAGTAAGAATTTGATGAATTCGAGAAAAGAAAAGGTTGAAGTCATTAACGAAATTCGAACAAAATGGGATAACTCTCAACAAGTGTGGAATATGTTAAGTCATTAAGTAATTTAACCAATGTGGTCAAACATATCGATAGAACTGACCCAGCTAATCTGACACATTAGGACAAAAGTTTCATGAACAACACAATAATTACCATTTTATTAAATAGCGCTGCAGAATCACTTCATGAATACAATAACAAAGAAAAAAGAAGCGCAGTCTCTAAAGTTAAACCATAGTTTTGAGAAGAAAAAAAACACGAGACAAGCTTGCGCAAAATGTCTCAGAAAAAAAGAGAGGATATTCCAAATAAAAACACGATCGTGTGTTATAATTGATAAAACAATGTATCGTCCTTGATAAATTGTGACATTGGAGTTCGACAAGGTGAAAATCTTTCTCCGTTGTTGTTTTCGTTGTTCCGAAAAACCTTCACTTCAAACAAATTATGAGATAACACTTCCCATGCACTAATGACCATTAGTTTATATCTACTGTACGCAGATGATGCAGCTGTCGTAGCTGACAACGCTGATACGTTTTAAATTTTTTTCCGATTATTGTCTTACCTGAAAATTTGACACAAGTGTAGAGAAAAGCAAAATAATTGTATCTGGGTCTATAGAGTGAACAATTACGTAATTAACATTATTGGAGATGATCATGAAATCACAGTTTAATATACCTGGATGAGTTCTATCTAACACGTCCATCAATCATTCTAGAGCCCTTCACACAATGTAGAGCATCAAACCACAGATTACCAATGGAAACTGGGAGATGTGATAATACGCCTAGACATGAACGAGTCTGCCTTCTCTGTGACTTGAACTGTATCGGGGATTAACAACATTATTTATTCCAATGCACTATTTTCGAGTGACCATAGAGAGGTACTTAAAGAGTCACTTCTGTAGAGAAGAACATGTGACCCGTTCCTCAACAATAGCTGTATGTAAATTAAGAAGCTAAGCAGGTTTTTTCAAATCTTCTCAATTAATAGAAAAGCGCCTAATACATTGCGTTCAAAAATTGTTTTTCACAGCAATGGTTCGCTTGGTAGAGTTTAGGAAATGGTTATGGCTATTGTTATCCCGAATATTGTAAAAACTGTCAAAAGACAACAAATTTGATGTTTATTATTGAAGATGGGCATTATGATGGTTGTAATGGTACTATTAGTTGTGATGAGTATAGTATAAAGCTGACTGGTGTGTTTATTATGATATGAATGTATTATGAATGTTGTAGGATTATATTAACATGGTGTTTATCGCAGTAATTATCCCATTGTGGGTGTGGTTATTGAAGCAGTGATGAATATCACCAGAAATGATTGTTATTAAAATGATTGTTACAGTGATATTGATCAAGATTCTCACGATAATTACGCTTCTGTAGTCTGTAGAAAGAGTAACTTCCATTGACTGTTGGTATCGTCTAGCTCCGATAGCCAACAGACCGAATTAGCAGCCATTTCAACCAGCGGATCGTTCAGGTACAGCTCTTCGTCGGCTCCTGGTTACACGAACCTAGTTCTTTAAGCCGTTCTTTCAGCATAACTTACATTAGTAAAACTCGACGCTATTTTCTTGTCTATTTTCTCTTCACGTTGCTGCAAAACCAGATTAAACCACCGCAAATTCATACAGGGTCATGTGTTTATTGTTAGAAGGGAATTTCGCACCACAATGTTTGTCATGACAGTTTATGTTCACCTGTATAATCCACTCAGCCATATAATTAGCCCAGAAAGATGTCTTTGTAAAGGAGTAGTTTCTAGACTTGTTTACATTTACCTTATCTTTTTACCTCGTTTTCATATGCTCTTTCAAATACACACATGATACTCTGTTTAATATTCCCCTCTGGTATTAGCACAATTTCATGTGCTTACATTTGAAAGGCTATAAACTAATTGAAAATCACTACCTTCATACCATTCCTATACAGAATAAGTGCATTGTGTATCTATAGGTATAATATGACTGTAGTTATAACTATTTTGACGGTATACACACGTATAATTTGACTTACTTATCCATATTTTGACGGTGTTCACAGGTATAATTTGACTTTATTACCCAAATTTTGACGGTATTCACAGGTATAATCTGATAGTAGTAACCCATCATTTTGAAGTTTTTCCTGAATTGACTAACTTCAATTAACAATTTAGATTTGTAGACCAATCGGAACGAGAGTTTTAGTAAACTCAACAAACGCTCTCATGGGAGTCTTATAGACCTCTAATGTACATGGTAACCATGGTAAACACAGACATGTCAAACTAAGAAAATAATGAAATAAATAAAATTGTTAATCCATTACAGCAAAAGGTACAACTATACAGTTGTGGTTAAAATGTGCCATATAGTTTAAGAGCCCTGTGCCAGAAACGAAATTCCCTTCTATTTATGAGTCCAACTTTGTATTCATGGAAATGAAAAAAATATTTAAAAAATTGATAAATTGCTTATCCATAACAGGATGGGGAAGAACTACAAATGTGCTTACCATGTTTCATAAAGATGGGCCTTAAAGTTTTCGAGTTCTACTTCGGAAAAACATTTACTTTTAATTACGAATAAGTCCAACGTTGTATAGGCCCTACATAAGAAAATAAATTGCTTGTTTGTTTGATTGTGGTTTAACGTCGTACTCAAAGAAATTTTACTTAAATGACGACGGATTTTAACTTCACACTGTTCCTTGCCTAATACCGGTGGAAAACCGGAAGGAAACCCAGTAAAACCACACTCACGATTGCCGGAGCCACACCATGGGACTCGCTCATATACCTAATTGTCATAAAAGTAAAAAAAAAAAAGTAACAAAATAATAAAAATGGTGAATCCATCATAGCAAAAGGCGCAACTACAACCGATGGTGAATAATTCTCCCAGGTTCCATGAAGATAGGCCAAACAGTTTTCGATTTCTGATCCGGAAACGAATCAGGGCCATTGTGAGGGACGAACAGATGGTATCTCTATATATAGACTCCTATAGAGAGACCATTCGACATATCCTTCTTATTTGAACTCTGACCTAGCCTCATATGCTGGATTTCTGTTGGCACATATACCCAAAATCGTGGGAACCCCAGCCTACCAGCGACGCTCTATCACACAGCAATCACGTGTATTTGTTTTGATAATTCTTCTCACACATCCTTAGACATTTGATTAAAACTGTCGCTGTCTTACCTCGATACCTTGCGTACAGCCCGTCTGCGTTGAAAACTTAGATGGGAGTTGATGGTTACAAAATGAGACTCCAAAAAATAGTCCAACGACAGGATTTGGATGTTATTTGAATTGTGAGCATACAACCTGCTTTTCTTCATGTTTATACGCCAGTCATAGACTCCTACTGTCGTTGAATCAGCCTATTGCATTGGCTGGTAGATTTAGAGGAAACCCTAATAGGACTCGATTATGTGCCCTTAGTTGACTCTGATAACACCATAGAGGTTTCTAATGTGTCATGATTAATACACCCATGTCTTAATCGTAGCTCGCGTAGATGTATCGTGAGACGAATGTGTAGATTTTCACATAGAAGAATAAAACAGATTTGTGTAATGTATATCTTTATTTCGTTTTTATTCTCCATTTTTAAAGGACGCGTTATAAATCAAACTATAAGAATGGATGGAACAAATTGCTAAATGGGTTAATGTTCATCTTTAAGTATTAGTGTGATATTGTCCAATGTTCTGCATGTTAAATGCTTTCTGGAATTAAAGCGATATTTGGTTGAGCCAATAATGTATATGCTAGCTAATCGACAGTATCACAGCACTATCTTGGATCGTATGTTCACCTAGCATGATTGTCTGTCAGTCTATAAAGTAAAAGAGACTCTCACAGAAAAGGGCAACAAACAAAAACAACCATAGAGCCCAATTCATGGCGAAAGAAACCTATGGTATTGACAGCGCTAGACACCGGAAACCAAACAGGTTTCTCTTTTTGTTGAGGTGAGTGAACAGCATGCTTACAGAGACCATCCACCCTGTTGTCTCAGTAGTAACTGTCGATACTGGGCAGACTCTTCACTGCAGCTGTCTTCTTAATGGGTCCTTTCTTTGGGTCGATAATACGCTGGTCATCAGGGATATTCCTACCAAAACAACAGATTGTTCACAGGGTTCAGCACAGATACAAAGGGTAATGTTTCTGCATGACATGCAACAGTTAAGTATTGAAAGAGATTAATCCCCTAGACGATCTCGTATATAGGGTTACCTTGTTATTTAAAAGAGTTTACTGATTGTGTGGGACCAACCACATGTGATAAGCATACACCACGTGAGCCGCCTATTGAGTGGTATATGGTTGTCAAACTTCACTATTTCTGAATGTCCAATCAGAGTTGTTTTCAGAGTTAACAGTAAACGCATTGTCGGTGTCACATAAATTACCCTAATAACTACAGACCCCCCCCCCCCCCCACACACACACCCATCTGCATGGTGGGCTGTTATTGACTTACCCCACTGCATTGCCTGGTGTTATTGATGATTGTGTGTTTTAATGGCCTTACCCCTTTGCATTGTGTGATCTTATTGATGTTGTTGACTAAACTCTCTGCATTGTGGGGTGTTATTGACTTACTCATTGAATTATATGGTGTTATTGATTTACTCCTCTGTATTGTGTGGTACTCTTCGCATTTCGTGGTGTAATTTACTTACCCTCTGAATTGTGTGGTGTTATTGACTTACCCATCTGCATTGTGTGGTGTCATTGACTTACCCCTCTGCATTATGTGGTGTTATTGACTTACCCCCTGCATTGTGTGGTTTTATTGACTTATCCCCCTGCATTGTGTGTTGTTATTGACTAAACTCTCTGCATTATGTGGTGTACTTGACTTACCCCTCTTCATTTTGTGGTGTTATTGACTAAACTCTCTGCATTGTGTGGTGTTATTGACTAAACTCTCTGCATTGTGTGGTGTTATTGACTAAACTCTCTGCATTGTGTGGTGTACTTGACTTACCCCTCTTCATTGTGTGGTGTTATTGACTAAACTCTCTGCATTGTGTGGTGTTATTAACTAAACTCTCTGCATTGTGTGGTGTTATTGACTAAACTCTCTGCATTGTGTGGTGTACTTGACTTACCCCTATTCATTTTGTGGTGTTATTGACTAAACTCTCTGCATTGTGTGGTGTACTTGACTTACCCCTCTTCATTGTGTGGTGTTATTGACTAAACTCTCTGCATTGTGTGGTGT
>JAQQZZ010078729.1:0-19822 GCA_030265115.1 Mopalia vespertina
GAAGCTGGCAAGTTGCCTTTAAATGTAAGGGCAGTTGATGCATCTTATTGCTCTGGCCCTCTGGCAAATGGCAGTTTGTTTGAAGAGTGGCAATGACATGTTTACTAAAAATAAAATAAAATAAATGCAACTCCGAATATTGATTGAAGTCATTTTTGGTATTCTATATTTCGGTTTCTCTATGAAGCCATCATCAGGAATAAGTTCCTGATGATGGCTAATGCTGGGCCAAACACAAATGGTTCACAGTTCTTTATCTGTACTTCCAAGACAACCTGGTTGGATGGAAAGCATACAGTTTTCGGCAAGGTGGTAGATGGTATGGACCTTGTGAACAAAATGGATTCCATCGGTACACAGAGTGTGAAACCAAAGGCAAAAGTTACAATTGAGAATTCTGGTCAACTGTAAAATGTTTTTTTTTTGTGCTTTAAATCGATAAATTCTCAATTGATTTCAGAAAATTCTTAAAGATCAAATGTATCCCCCCATTTCATTTTGTTTCTTTCACATCTAAATTACTTTTTTGCTTGTTTTGTAGGATTCAGTCATCTACGATTCGCGATAGAGTGGCTTATTGGTGTTTAACGCCGGTTTCAATAGTATTTTACGAATATGACATTATGCATAAAAAACAACACAGCCTTAAAAATTCGTATACTCTTTCTGAATTGCTTACCGTGAATATGTTTGTAAGGTAATTGGTAACTAATAAACTACTAATGTATCAGACGGTTTCGTGTTGAAGTTTAAGCAGACAAAAAAGCACCCGATCGATGAGTAGCTGAATCGGGTACAAAGGGGTCCAGTAGTGAGCACGACTGCCAATCCTCCCCCATCAAGCTACGACGACTATAAGTTTAAGGCTTCAGCGGAACTCTTCCTCTGAAAGCATTTCTCGTGAACAGTTTATAGATTTATAAGTAGGAATCTGTCTCGTTGCTGTCTTGGTGGAGACTGAGGAAAAATAATGAAAACATCACCTCGTTGTTCGACTTGCTTGGAGGCACTGAATAAGGGCATGATGACTAAATCCTTGAAATGCTGTATTATGTCACCAACTGAGAAACAATATTTTCCCAACAGAGCGAATCGGTTAACATTTTACAGTTGTGCTATTGCGGATTTTTACAGTTGATGTAAACCCGCCACCATGTAAAATGTCAAATAGCCTTTGGAACTGCGTTTAACAAGCATTTTTCTCTTGTATGGGCAGTTTGCTGGATTTGACACTGGAGTATGGAAATTTCTGGAAGACCCAGACAACTTGGTATTTTCCAAAAGGCAGCATTGAGAAACGTTAACGACAGAGCCATGTTTATCCGCTATAATTTGTATCTTTTTTCGAATCTACTCAATAACTTATCTTTCTTACCCACGTTGGATAGACGGACCGGAGCTACGAGGAACAATAATAAGAACGGAATACTTTGATTATGATATGTAAATCAATTTTAAGAACCATTTTCCGTGTTAATAAAACGACCATTTAAATATTTTAATATACAAGTCAAGAAAAATAGTCCGTCCCACAATCACTCCAATCAATTAACAATATCTTGTAACGGTGTAGGGTATAATTAAATTCAGTATATTATAACATCTTAACCTTTATATAACAACTAACGTCATGTATTTTGATGCAAGAGATTGGGTTATATGTTTACATGTATGTAGCTGAATCTGTGTTACTACGCAATGTTTTAGAATTAATTATCATCGGTTTTATTTTATTTTTTTAATTCTAGTTGAAATAATACCTTCATGTGGTTAATTTATTTTGAAATTTATTCCGCCCGCAGTTGTTTTTCTGTATAATATATGAGACTCTTAACGCTGTGTTGATGAGAAACAGACGATTTAAGATTGTTTCATATGTTGAATATCTGATCCGCTTCAATGATTTTCAGGCGCTCCCTGTCTATCATCCTACTGGCTAACATACAAACAAATTAAGGAGAAGCTCAAAAACTAAAAGATGAAAATTGCCTGGAGTGGAATAAGAATTAAAAATACACTATTTCGACCTGTGACGTCACATTTTCTCGACCAACCGTTCGTATAAAATCACAGGTATCGGCGACTGAATGTAATTGAACATCGAAAAACTACTAGAGTATAGACATGAAGCGAGAAAGGTGAGTGACTTGATACACATTTTTTGCCTTCTTCAACAGATTATGATATATTTTCAGGTCTCTCTATAATTACGATTATTTTTGCAATTGATTTTATTATTTTTGTTCCTTTTTAACTTCTTTCCATATTGTTGGTATACATGTACATGTGCAATAGAAATGGAGAGACTGTCATGCCTGCCGAGTAATGCTCTTCTAAGGTTATGTACGAAATTAACACAAATACTAGGCCGATACGTTATCAATTGTTAATATAGATTTATAGCTTATGGCCGATTTCCGCTATACCACGAGAATTAAAACACGAAAAGATAACATAAGTGAAGCCAACCGGACTGGATGATCAAATCTGTCATCATTACATATCTAAGAGAGTCGGTTTCTGTGCACTCTTAGAAATAATGGCTCTTTGAGGTTTCTTAGAAAAGAGAACGGTTCTATACGGAACCATTACGACAAAAACGGTTCTTTGATACAAGATTAAAGGGACAAATAGTCGGAACAGTTGCTGTTAGGGTTCCACACAGAACCATGGAAGTTTCCACCAGAGCCATGACTGAATAACCTTGAAGAGTTCCATTAGAGCCATTTTTTTCTAAGAATGTGGCTAATTTATCCAAGGGGTAATCCAATCTGTGTGTGGTGTATTGCACTGAAAATTCCACACTTTTGTCAAATCCGTCCTGTTGGACCTTGTGGTTTTATTTTTGCCAGTGACGTAAGATGGCGGATCAGATTGGTAACATAATTTCTGATATGAAGGTAGCTCATATCAGGCAAACAAATTCATATTTATGTACTGTAAATTATTTTATTTTACAAGACATCTATTCATTTTGATATATGTCTTTGGAATCGTTCCGAAAGTGAATATTCGAAACAGGATATTTCACCATGGATTTACAGTTAGTGATAGTGCTAGGTCGTTCGTGTGACGTGAACTCGATTCCCATAAACTAATGCCAGCGTGTGTAAATTTGTCATCGTTCTACCCTATTAAATAATTAACGTGTGTTGTTCCAGGTAAGGCAAATAACTCACTCTGTAGGACTTTGGAATCTGTCAGTTTGCCGTTTGTAAATATCCGTCTTTATGACAACTCTTCAGCTCAAGAAACTAATGTATTATTATTAGTTTTCATTAATTTATTTGTTATTGTACTTCATTTGTTATGGGATGAAATGTAGAGCTACATTTTTGCATTTAGCTAATTATTATGTTTAATTAAGTTTTTAAATAACTCCTTGCCAAATTAAAAAATATATATTATGATTTAGCCAGTCAGCGTCAAACAGAAACGGAGTATTTTTTCGAAGCAAGACTTCAACCGGCCCACGGCAAATAATGCCAGTCTGTGACAGTAACTCGTAGTAACATGTACTCCCTTAAATCCTCGATGTTATCTTAGGAAGTACAAACTATTTAGTGGATGCCCACAGGCACTGTCTGTGTGATCAAACAACTGTCAATTTATCAGACACGTTATTGGTGTTTTTTTTCTGTCATGAATCTAATTTCAAGCTTAATCCGTTTGTCAGTATGTTTGTGTGTATATATATTTTTTTTATCGCCGATCTCAAGCTATTTCCCGTCTAGACATGTAGATTGTGTTATTTACTGGCCTCTTGTTATGCCATTTCAGGGAATGCTTTGTTAAGTAATCATTGGAATCGAATAAATTGCGATAGAAGACAGATACACTTTTTAAGGTTAAACATAATGGTATTTTTGCGTAAACATGCAGTAGAATATAAAATTTAGACTATTGTATTGGTTTGTTTGTTTGATTTTGATCTAGCATCATACTCAAGGTTAATTCACTTACTAGACAACGTTTTATCCACTTCAGGCTCTGTTTTACTTAAACGAAAGCAATCGCGGGGGTACTGTTTAGCAGGTTTCTTCCCATGTCTCTACAGTAATAAAGTAAGGCAGAGCGAGGAATGGGCAAGCCGTCGTCATATAAGTAAAAGTCCAACGTTTAACTCCAATCAGTCAAATAGAAATCAACAGTTTAACTCACCGACACAAAATGGATACCTGGCCAAACAATGTCCCAGAGCTGTCCTTTGCGCCCTATCCTAATACAGAATGTTGTTTTCCTTTGTTTATTTATTAATTTCTCTTTTTGTTTGTTTGTTCGTTTGTTCGGTCGTTATTGGTAGATGGATTTTTTAATTGATTGATTGATTGTTTTTTATATTGATTGATTGGTATATATTCATTTACCGGTTCATCTCTGCATGAATGACAAGTTGTTCACTTACGGATGTTGTCGAGGTAAGCTGGACACAGTTGTTGATTGATTGTTGTTGTATGCCGTGCTTAAGGATATTTCACTTAAGTCAAGACCATATACATTTTCAAATGAAATGTGTGATGAATTGTATACTTTAGTGAGCTATATATATATATTATATTTTGAATACATGAAGAGAGAAAAATGTGCTTGCCTCCACCGGGATTCGAACCCGGGACATAACTGATGCATTTATTTCGTCTCTGTTTGCAGGAATAATCTATTAACAACTTTGGTGTTGTTGGCGGGCTTCATTGTGATTTCGTCCGCCCAGCCATCGGATAGTGAAATTCAACGCCGAAGGGAATTATTGTCCAAGCTGACCGTGGTAAATGGAAAGCTAGTCAGAAAGACTGATGTAGGGTCTGGTGATAACGTTACACAAGTTGCCCCTAGTCCAAACGTTACACAAGTTGCCCCTAGTCCAATACCCGAAGTTACCACTTCACCCCAAACCAAGGCCCCAAATGCAACGCAACCAGAGGAACCCTTCGCCAATGCGGCTAGAAACACATCTGAACCCGCTTCAACCAGCGCGTCAGAACTGGTTGGACTCTTCTCTGCCAATAATCTTCTTTTGAATCAAGCCGAATCCGGACTCAAAGTAAATGTCAGTCAACAAGAAATAGACGAGTTGGCAGCAAAGATTACACCCAGCGATACCAACAAAGCTATAGTTTTCGGAGAGATCAACGCCAGAAAAATCGGCCAATCAGCTGCCAAAGTTTTTAGCCGTAAGTATAATATTAGAGGAATCGCCATAGAAAGCTACTTCATATAAATTACACACGTGAAATGTTTACCTAAAGCAAATCAGAGTGATAGCAATATATGGTTTGACAAATCATTATTTAAATAGTTCATTTAGCTTATTTCTAAATCTTTTGAAGCGGAATACATTTAAATTGATTAGGTATTTTGTGTGTTTTCTTGTAGCTGGTTCAAACACATCAGAGGAAGTGGAAGCATTCGGTCCTCATTTGCTCACATCTCTGTCGGCCTCAACAATTGGAAGAACAGCCGACAAGTTTTTAGCTGCTTCTCAACAGTTGAAAACCGAGTAAGTGAAAATTTTATCGGGAATGTAATATCTAGGGGGCCTATAATTAATTCTAAAACCTTTTATATAATTACTCTTATATAATAAATATATATGATGATTCATCATTTCGCTAATACCTACTATAAGATACAGGGTCCTACATATAGAGTTGTATTCTCCAAGTACGATCTGGACTATTGACTTTTTTAATTGGTCGATTATATAGTACTTTTGTCTTTCTCGACCAATCAAAATACCATAGATCCTGGGAAACCACGTACGTCACAGCTACAAATCACACCGTGATGATGCAAGGAAAGTCTGTGGATTACTTGTTCCGGTTTAACCATTACTCCATGTTATCCCAAAATAACGAAAATATTATTACTCCATGCTGGTTAATATTGAACCTTTGAAGTGTGTTTATAAATTAAAATTAAATAACCAGCGTAAGAACAGCCGTTACTAATGTTTAGCTCATTTGTGTCTGAGTGCTATGTAACAGACGATGAAGTGGATAACATTATCGATTAATATGTTACATTTCAAATCGTTGCGAACAATTCTAGTTTGTTCCTCTCAGTGGATGTTAGCGGTGAACATTTGCTATCCAGCCCTTCCGGTTGAACCATCTTTGCTATCAATGATTGAGCTGAATGTGTCACAAATATTTCATAAATATAGAATCCCTGGCGTCTGCATGATTGATTTTACCGACTTTATTGTTTTTTTCGGGCAAACTCTGAAAACTAAAGCCTCCGAAATGCCTCTTTAACAAAAGTCATACAATATAAGTTGATCTTAACTGTTAATTACAGTCTGAAGCTAACACCTGAGCAAGCTAGGGTGCTGAAAGCTGTGCCCCTGACAAACATCAAATCCGCATTCGACTGCCCGTACGATGACCCAATCATCTGTAACCCCTCATCAAAGTATAGGACATTCGATGGGAGCTGTAACAATTTGGCAAACCCATTCTATGGAAAAGCGGACACACCTTTTGAGCGGTTCCTCCCAGCCAAATATGAAGATGGTAAGTAGCTGAGGTTAAATGATTGCTTGATGTAGTATGATTAGGAAATCTGTACACATATTTCAATGACGTTAATACATATATTATTAAACATAATCTGATTTGAAATATTCAACGTTAAAAACGTAAATGAGCAACTTAAAAGAAATAATATAAAAGGAAAGAAAAATAAATAATAAAAAAAGGAAAGAAAAACTACACGCACAAGAATAAAAACAAAAAACCCTCGAAAAAGCAATGAAAACAACAATATGAAAAAAAACAAGCAGATATAGAAGGTATTCAAAATTGGAGTAGATTTGTCTGAAAGGGTTTGATATAGGCTACCGTTGCGTTTTTCCAATCAGGTAAATATATTTAGATTAACCTGAAAAGTTGTCCCTCCTCAGCAAATAAACAGAGCAAAAAAAAAACACAGTTACGTTGAAAACTGGAAACTAGCTTGGCCAACAGCAATGTTTTCAACTTAGATTAATTTTATGATGATACCAATCGATTTGTGGAATGTGATGACAAGCTCATCAGAAACTATTTCGGTTGATCTGTACCCTAACAGTTGTCCTTCTCTGGAACTGTGTAGTCACAAGTTATCTTCATCAACTTACTCAATGTTTAAAGACTTACTCGAACTGTTAACTTTAATGCGTAACTGTTTGAATACTGATAACATATGTCATGAATTTACAATCACTCTCCTTTGCACGCATATATCGTGCCCATCATAATTTAACTCTGATAATATTAATGACTTTCTTTTCAATTGTGTGAGTTTGACTGATGCCTACGTGCTTGTATTGACTCATGTGTATAGGTAACAATGAATTTTAAAGGTATTGGCGAGATGAAGAAAACAGGAGCGGGCTCAGGTTTCCCCTTGCCTAACCCCAGATATATCAGCACGCGTTACCACACATCTAGCTTCCCTTATAATAAGCAGTTTGGAGTGTCCCTTCTCACCATGACGTATGGACAGTTTGTCAGTCACGACGTCAATATGAACACCATCTCAAGAGGTAAGCGAAATATTTTATATATTCCCATTCACAAAATATTGTATTGTTCTTGCGAAATGGTTTTTGTGAATAATTTAAGGAAAACAAAATCTTGCAATGAACTGATCGACGTGGTTCTTACAAATAAGAAAAGCTATCCATATACGATATAGACCTTCTCGAAACTACTGAGTGCTATCTTTCCAGTTAAACTTATACCAGCCTCTGCTAACAATTCTATTACAGCTTGATAAGTATATTGGACTTCAAATAACATGATTTGCTGTAAATATTTGTCTGTTTAAAGTGTAAGACGACATTTGAATAGTTTCGCCATCAGCAAATACATTTAGGTGACCCATCTGCCACCGTTTGACTTTCTATTAAGAACAGACAAACATTCCTCCACCCACGTTTAAAATAATGTGTATTTGTCTATATTCATCCAGTAAAACCATTTTAATCCGATGGTGTCAACTTTTTCAGGCGGAGTTTAAATGACTTTTTATAAATTAAGAACTAAGAACTAAAATTGTGTATTTTCTCGAATTGTAGGGACGGGTGGGTCGTTCCTGCGGTGTTGTGGCGGAGACGGACGAATAACGAGTGATCCCTCTTTGATTGAGTAAGTCGACTGTTTTGGGAACCCATGTGTCCGCTCTTGGTATAAAACACACTATAAGAGGCTGGCTTTACCTTTCTGGTTAAAGTACCGGTTACTACTGTTTGTTTGATTATTGTGTTACACCGTGTTCAAGGGCATATCACTTATAATACGGTGGTGTATTCCAACAATAATTGAGATTAGTACAATCATAAAATAATAAGTGTTTTGATAATGTTGAAAAATTAAGCTTTCTCCCGTGCTAAGTTAAGACAGCGTTGCTACTTCCAAACAAACTGTCATTAGCCAGAGCGCCGGGAACTAATGTAATGACAGGCTAAATAATCGTCACGTAAATATCACCAATTCATTTAAAATTAAAGAGAAGGGTATAATTATAATAGTTTTTATCGGTGAGTGTTGGTGGCTGAACGCTCTTGGGCTTTGTTTAAAAAATAGCGTTAAAACAAAGACAAGATTGCATGTCCGGTGTCAGTGTAGGCCTATTTATGCTGGGCATATCGGATAGGGTATCAATGACATCGATACTTGGAATTTAAATGTGCGCAAGTTGGAATAAGATAATGTTCTGATTTCCCAGTACTTGGAATGGGGTTTAATTATAACCGCCAACTCCATCAATACCATGACACGGGGTTTTGTACTGAACGAGAGAAATCCGATAACTGCGTATAATATCACCCACTTAACCATCACGTGTTTTCTTTTCTTTTTCAGTTTGGGTTGTGAGCCAATCGAGATTCCCCCCAATGATCCATTTTTCGCACAATTCGGACGTCAGTGTCTTAGTTTTATTAGAGCCCTGGGTGGAACTGACCTCAAGTGTAGCTTAGGTAAGAAATTAACAATTTCCTTCTGATAAATGTTTAAAATCAGATAACATTGTTTAATTAATCCAAATGCTTTTTGGATGGAATGGAAACTATAGTAATCAAATAACAAACAATGCTTCAAAAACTATTATTATCTAATCCTTTTTTCGACTTTTTTCAGATGTTATAATTATAGGTAAAATAGTAATACTTATTTTATTTATTTCGGCTCTCAAATCGTTTATACAGAAAAACACTTGAGAGATAAAAAAGGTTGAGAGAAACTCAGCACGTGAAGATATGTATTTAATACAATGTATTTATTGGGCGATAATATCCCATGTGTATATAAACGATTCTTCATTGGAATAACGGAAAATGTAGTAAAGGCAATACAGTATATCAATGTTTCTTCTAATCAGTTTTAAAAACAAGATGTCTTTTTAATTACAGGTGGTCGAGAACAGATAAATCAGGTGACACATTATCTGGATGCTTCGGGTGTCTACGGCAGCGACGACGAGACAATCGCACGTCTTAGATCCTTTACAGATGGTAAATAAAAATAATTTGTCCTCATAGAATTATTCGTAAAGCAGGCAGTAAATGCGGAATTTCGTTCTATATTTCTATTAATAGATGATTCTCGTAGTACAGGAATGTCCACTAGATAAAGCGTTCTAGATAAACTCCCACAGGCATGTTTCAAAATAGACCTTTCTCTCGAGTTGTTAAGGGCGCCCGCCCTTCTAACGTAGGTATAACACTACCTGAATAAGATTATATCCAGTATCGGGCCTCGCTCTGGTTGCCCTCCTATATTAGAAAAAGCGACGTTTCTTCTTGATCTTCCAACAAACTCCCGCAATGCATATAGGTGAAATATCCTTGGGTGTGAAGTTACAAACAATTTAAATAAATAATATATGGTCCATTTCAAGTTAACACTGCGCTATAATTTTTTTCTTATGTTCTGTAATAGGTTTGTTGAAGAGTGACGTAGGTCCTGATGGTCGTGAATTACTTCTTCAGAGTCCAAATTCAGCCGGGACATCTTTCTGTAAATCTGCGGTGGGCAGTAACCATCATTGTTTCCGTGCCGGTAAGATTTTCTAATCAAACTGAAATTGTCTAGAAGTTTATCGCTTTCGGATACATATTTTTCTCACTGCTTTAGGGTGAGAGTTCGAGTCTGATTTCGCATATGGTGTAAAAAAATCGGGTCATTTCGAATTACTTAAGGGTGTGTATAGTTACTTCACCATTATAGTACCGGGATATAATATGAGTTTCGACATGTCAGATTATGATAACAGAGTGATCTCCCTTTACAAGATAACGTTGTCGCTTTACGGCAAGATATTTCCAATAAAGGATAGTTCCTGACTCTTCTAGCATGCTTCGTATGTTTTCGTTAGACAAGACGCTTGGTATAGTAAAATAACGAGGTTTTGCTAACCATGTTGAGAGAGCCAGAAACTATTCTTTACCACATTTTCCATGATGTTTAATGGTCGGTATATAGAATATTACAAGTTAATTAATGACAGTTAAACAAATTAGCATACTATTTTTTTAACAGAGTAGCAAGTCTAAAGTTTGAATTGTGCGTATTTTTAGATTTTGTTCACCCTTCCAGATATATATCTAAAGGTAAACCTTCTTTTGCGTTTGTTCTAGGCGATGTACGTGTGAATCAAAATAACAACCTGATTACGATTCATACGCTCTTTCTTCGAGAGCACAATCGTTTAGCAAGGGGACTAAAGCCGTTGAACCCGCTGTGGACCGATGAAAAGCTTTTCCAAGAAGCCAGGAAAATAAACATCGCTCAGTTTCAGCATATAACGTATAACGAATATCTCCCAGTCCTCTTGAGCAGGCCTGTAGCGGAATTCTTCAAGTTGGTTGCACAGCCTTCCGGATATTACGGAGGATACTCCGAGACTATCAACCCAGCTATCAGAAACAGCTTTGTGGCCGCTGCGTATCGCTCTGGGCACAGCACCATAACCGACTTTCTGGCAGCAGGATTTGATCTCAAAAGCAGCTTAAATAACCCAACTGGCGTATATAACCCAGGCATCGACAGTTTCGTCGCTAGCATCACGAGGAATCCTCAACAGACGATGGACCGTTTTGACTCCAGTGCCATAACGAATACCCTGTTCGAAGGAAGGCCAGGCAGTGGTATCGATCTAGCCGCAACCAACATCCAAAGAGGGAGAGATCATGGTCTCCCATCTTACAATGATTTCAGGGAATTCTGTGGGATGCCAAGAGCAAGGTTCTTCGGAAATTCACCAGGTGGACTTATCCATCATAGCCAGGATGCTATATTCGGTCTTGCGGGAGTGTATAGGTAAGCATTTGCTTTACGAGTTCGATGCAAGAAATGCTTCATGTTGCCTTGGTGCTCTCAGCGTTATAGAGGAATATGAAGCCGGTCTCTTTGTGATGTATTTGAATTGCCTCCTGTGGTTTTCCTGTATTTTTCCCATCTTGCCGTTGTTGCCAGTTTCGCCGGGGATGGTTTTCTTCGCCCATTGAGCTGGTACGCCGTCATGTGAGTGCAAAAATCTTCAGTACGGCGTTAAACCCCAAACAAACAAAAACAGATCCTGGGGCCTTTTGGAAAAGGTCAAATTGTTTCAAGCTTTTCAAACTGAATATCCCCCTGACAATACAGATTACTGTGTACATAAGAAACCTGAATTTGAACTTAAAAATTATTTGGTCCGCATTTTTATTGGTCTATTTGGCATGTATCCGCTCTTTTAATGAAAGTAACACGATACCAATACGTTATGCGAGTTTACATTTTCTCTGTGGAACAAATTTGTTGTTTATGTAAACATACATACCGTTCTTTCATTTGGTATTGGGTTGGGGGTACCATCAAATGACATTCAATATGAAGCATATGGTGAAGCACATTAAAAAAACTTTACTTATTCGTCAGTAGATCAAAACTCCGTTAAAACATAGTCTCATAACTGGAAGTGTACGCTATTTTATTAAAACGCAAAATATATATGCTTCCATTCTAATTCCTATGATTTTGTTCAGACATGTTGATGATATTGACGCTTGGACTGGCATGTCGTCAGAGCTACCCATGGAAGGCGGCGTATTTGGAGCGACTGCCTCGTGTGTCGTTGGGCTGCAGTTCTATTACACCAAGAGGGGTGACCGATATTATTACGAAAATGACGACGAGCACACTAAATTTACTCCTGGTATGTATTCTCATCACCTTCCTAATTTCCGTATGCTTCATGTAGACCGTGTACCGGGGTATAAATACCGCGGAGAGGAGCAACTGATTTAACTGTTTCTCGATTGTCTGGGACAGACACGCGATTAAGGTTTCGAAATCTTCAACACTATAAAACTGAGATAATTTCAAGAGCAGCCAGAACATAAAAGTAACCCTTTTGCTCAACGAAAGCTTTGTGGCGCTTTAGAGGTATATATATTATATAAATTTATATTTATATGTTTGCTGCTATCATCAATGCGTTCCTTGCATCCAATCCAATACATATAATTAAAAATAACAAATTAACAATGACAAACGCTTTAGGAACAACACAAAGGTAAGGAAAACAATTTGGATCTGTATAGATAAATAAAGAGTATAATTAACTTCTTCCGATTCAGTGAACAAAACAATCAAATAGTGTATTATCGCATACCTGGGTAATTAATTGCATTACGTAACCGCCCTCTTTTGAGATAATCTAATTAACAAATGATATTTCTTTTACAGGTCAACTGAATTCTATCCGAACTACCTCCCTCTCTGCTTTGTTTTGTGCTAACACCGGTCAGTCCCAAATAGCAAGAAATTCATTTCTTAGTCCATCTCCTGATAGGTAAGTTTAGATGAATTGGAATTTTCTTATAAATCATACATTGTATCAAAGCTTAAAACTAGATCTACTTGTGTAAAGTTCTTGGGAAAATCAAACAAAGCGTATCTATTGTTTATTATTAATATATATCATACATCTCTTATAATAGCTTAAAACCAAGTCGACTTATGCACAATTCTTGAGAGAACGAAATAGGCCTTCCTATTGTGTATTTGTAATATAAACCATCAATCTCTCAATAGCTTAAATCCATATCTACGTATGCATAGTTCTTGAGAGAACAAAATAGACCTTCCTATTGTGTATTTGTAAATATAATTCGTACATCTCTTAATAGCTTACAACCAGGTCCACTTATGCACAGTTCTTGAAAGAACGACATAGACCTTCTTATTGTGTATTTGTATTATAAATCATACATTTATAAACCAGGCCTACTTATGTGCAGTTCTTTGATGAATTAAATAAACCCTATTATTGCGTATTTGCAAATTGCTAATGTTTCGATCGCAGTTGTATGGTTCAGTAACGATAAATAGAAAGGAAATGCAAGTGTTTCTCTCTGTCAACGTTTTCTAATTATGCCGTGTCAAAAATGTAACCAATAGAGATAGGGGAGTCTGGTTTTAAGCTCTCGATGTTCTGGACATGTTATTGTCCGATAACTCTCATAAAAACGCGATTAGTTTTAATTAGACCTATCACAGAAGTTTACATCACAATCTCATCTAATGCCTTGCTTTTCACAGGAATCCATTTGTTACATGCGGAAGTTTGCCTTTAGTGGATCTAAGTCGGTGGTCGCAATCATCATGTGTGGACGGTGGATGGACTCCATTTGGGCCTTGGACCCCATGCGCCAATAGTTTTCAATTCCGTTTCCGGTTTTGTGAGAATCCAGCGAAGAACCACTGTGGAAAAGATTGTGTAGGCGACAATTTCGTTTACAAATTCTGCTTATTCGGCGGTATAGTGTCAGGCACCGAAAGTAGAAATGCCGCCCGCACAACGATAGCGCCTCTAAACCTAGGTATAAGATCAAGTCCGAATACTACAGTACCAGTATTTATTCGTCAAGCAGCACTACGAGCAGGAGGAAGAAATGCTTAAATTGCTTAAACACCAACAAGAACCAAACAACAACGAAGAAGGAAAAATTACAAAGTGAGCATCAGACTTTATCGGACATTGACTAATTGGGAAGACAATAAATGGTTGATAAAATATGGATACGTTTGTTGTCCTTTGGGGTTGACTTGTAATAACATGCATTCGCCATCGGATGGCGAAACAAAATGGAAATCGGTAAATGCATAGTTCAGAGTGACAAGAATATGTTTGATATGAATAATGAAGTACACATACAACTTTCTTCCGGTCCAAGATAACATGAGCAATTCGGAAAGTGAAAGTCAAATGCACCACAGGCTTCCCATAACCCGGTGTCCTAGTTCATATGCACGAGTCTTGATTCTTGTAAGTAAAACATTAATATGGTTTACAATGAGAAAGTGATTCAGAATGAAATCCTAAGTACATTATGGAGGTAATATGTTTATATATTTATTTAATTTCTTCGCATAAAATGTTACAATTCCTCGATTAAATGTATATTTTTATGTCAAAAATAAAAGTTTATTTGCGTTACTTGTGATACGTTCTGCGTTGTTTGTTACCTGTGCGAAATATTGCCTATTTAATAACTGGCGAAGTGCGACTTTTGACTTCTCATATAATGTTCCATCCTCAAACATGCAGTACTGGTTTGTTTTATCGAATGTATTCGCTTCGGTGTTTCGACAACTTTTATCAGCGGTAAATTATAAATTTACACCGTAATCCTCTGTGAAACGAGAACTGCTTTTAGTTTACAAAACAGCACTTTCATGTGGTGGGGTAGACAGCTTCTCTACTGGAGATCACTTTCGCTTGAACCAAGAGGAGACAACTCTGACGGGTAGAATAAGATGTAAATAAGTCCAGCGTGCAACTTAGGGGACAGAAGTCTCGCCGAGAATCTGCGTGATTTGGAGATCTGGTGCCAATTCGAAAAATAACTGGTGTTGATGTTGTGCACAGCTATAAACAGGTCATTAAAATCTGCATTGTCACTGTAAAAAAATCATGCCCAATGTTGTTAATGGAAGAGATCTGTCCCTTTATAATATTTTAATCCATCTATATAAAATTACTGGAGAAGAAAACTCTTCGGTTTTATATTTCCTAAATGTATTTAAAGATACTATACAAGGCAGATTTAATTTCGATAAGCATGTAAAATAAAAAAAAGTTTTTAAAAAATTTGAGGCGGGCAAACCATTTCAATGAACCTTGTTTATTATGGAAAACAAATAAAATTATTTATTTGGGTTTTAGAAAGGCGAGACAACCAAACATAAATGTAGTCCTACACATTTTGCATGTAACCAATAAGAGGTTTGGCACCGGTAGTCGAAACCAAAACGAGTCCTTAGCGAGACTTCGCTCCCCTACTGCTATCATTGGATGGAGTCTGCAGAAATCCCGCAACTTTATGTTTTCTGTAATACCACATGACGAATGTTCCGCCAATCAGAACAAACCAAATTGACATGAGATCTCACTCTACAATATGCTTCGTCTTGTTTATTTCGCGTCGGCTTATTTTCTCGAAAGGGTAAATTTTTGGGGATGGAGGAATAATCTTGACAGGTGGCTACCACAGATGTCAACCGGTGTCATATCTCGTGTAGAACTATCTAAAATTAACAAAGGATTGACATCAAATACTTCACGTATATGACAACTTTTATAGTGCGGTTGCAACATCGTTGTAAATCCTACTTATGAACTTGTGCGCTCTTCGTCTTGTGAACGGTAAGCTGCGAAGTGAATTCTAATTTCACAGATGTCACTTATTGCCGTTCCACTCCCGTATACCAACATACCAATATGCAGTGTGTGCAAAGAAACACATATACGCACATTACTGTTTATTACGAACTAATTGCTGTAATCTGCAGAGAGATAAACACCAGTAGAAAGTTAAACACGTTTATGGGAATCTATCGTTGTCATTTCTGGTATTAGACATTTTATGTCTTATTTTAAACAGATTTTAAAATACGCAAAGAAAAGTCGCAAGGAAAGCGAACCAGGAGTTGCGATTAATCCACTTCTGCTCTTTGCAGTATTTGTGCTTCGGGTAATATCGTTTTTAGAGATAATTGTGAATACCGGATTTGAAACCGCTACATTCAAATCAAGACACTCATGCCAAAAAGGAATTGCCATATTGACCGCTACTGTATACACACCAGACTTTGGTTTACAACACGAAAGTTAAAGGACATATGTTCAACTTGTAAATAGCACCTCGGAGCAAACAAGACTTGGCGTGTTGGAATTGTACTTGCGTTGCGTGTATTATCTGCGCTTCAGATTTCAACACATGTACTTTAGCCCTAAACACCGCAGCTAGAACAAACATATAAACGCACGAAATGTTCATAAATTTGTGAGGCGTAAATCCATAGCCATAACTAGGTACAACGTACTAACACATTATGCTATTCTTTGGGGATAATTTTCTGCTCCTGGTTAGTTTTACACCGTATTTTTTTTCTCACTTGCAAACCGTGGTTACGAGGTTACCGAAGTCAACTCAGACGTGGCTATATTGTCTTGAAATGGGTGCTTTTATATTTCTAAACATTAATGACACTGGCACAGGGATGTCGATTAATTAAAACCGATAAGTATTCTTATATTCTAGATACACTTTATAGACAAGTGTGCAAATGTATTTTAATCTCGAGTTGTTGGGGGAAGCCTATAGACATTTCGAGATAAGGTAAACAAGATATACGGAACGGGTCAAAAATAAATTTACCGGCAAACTGTTATTTCAAAGACATGTAAATTAGCCAATGAATTTATCCGCTAACGGTAATGAGTAACAATTTATTAGGTCAAGAGTGAAGTTTTGCCGTAACCAGTTGGTCCTTTAAAATTTTGTTTCTCTTGTATGCTATAATGGATGAGAGATGAGTAGATATTTTAGGTACAAATGTTTAATCCTGTATAAAGAGACTAGCAGACCGTGTGCTAGGTTGGTCTTTTTGGATTACGAAAGGAATCATTTCTTTTTAGACCAGTTTCCTGGTTGCCAATTGAAACCCAATGGATACAACGTTCCAATAAACTTCTCTTTCTGCACGTTAAATACATATGCGAAGCCAGCAATTGACCGAAAGGTGGGAGACCACCACTGCGTTTCCTAATAAAATTCGCCTGAAAGACTCTTGGCCTACCGTCGTATCTGAAGCAAAATAGTAGATAACTGTTGACCTTTGATCTCTCGTCGTGTGTTTGTTAATTATCACTATATGAAACCATTCCATTGTCCAAGGTTTTATACCCTATTAGCAACATTAACACTCCTATAATCGCTATCAGTGACCTTGGTGTTGACTTTCAAGAATTTTGAAAATAATATATCAAGTTGTGAGAAAACCCCAGATATATTATTTTATAATGCTACATGCGACATGTTAACAAATTGGGGTCAACAGTGACCAAAAAGGAAGATAACTCTTACTCTTTGGCCATCCCCGTTGTGTGCAAGATATCGAAATCATGCAACACGGCAAACAATTGACTTTACTGCTCCTTCTTTCCGGATCAATGAATTACCACAACACCAACACCCCAAGAAGTAATATTCAGGCTTACAATGTTGTGTCGTTGAGTACACTCAAGTTAAACCTGGTATAGGATATTGAGCAAGCTCTAAAAGGCGCTATCCAATTTATAATATAGCTTAAATCACATAATTAAATATTTTTACAGGCACATTAAGGTTATGTTTAGCTATCTTTTGTGTTATATCTTGCCTAAAGCCACCTAGTGCTTTCAACATATCTATCGTAGATACAAAGTACTGTATCGCTAACCCGTCATGTCATGTAGCCTTTTTTATAGACATACAAAATGTGAGTGAACATAACTGTGTAATTTCATGTTTTGCCACAACTTGGCATTTATGTGTTAAATTAAATACTGTCTTATAATGCTTGTAGGCTAAACTTACTGAACCAGTTTATGTGTCAAACGCGGTCTTAAATCGCATTTTCCGTTACCCCACCGTGAATGCAGATTTGAAATTGTCATAGAATGGCCAGTAACTTGCCTTTGTTACACATTAGAAGGCATTTTTACCTCACAAAAAGAAACATAATTGATTACATGGGGATATAAACCTTTGTTAAGCTGGTATGTCTAATAAATGCAGAGCGATTACACGATTTAGGGCGTTTAAACATGTAACCGTATTTTCGTTATTTTGAGATAACACTTTTTTTGGTTTGAACAGATTCCAGTTCAGTAAATTTTGCAGGTTGAAACCCGTCCGGGAATCGAACCCACGACCCTCAGAGTTAGGCACCGAATCGCCAGCAGCTAAGGCCGGCCACCTAGACCACTCAGCCACTCGACCTTGTACCTTATACCGTTAAAGTTAAACATTTCTTAAGTGGGCCGGCCGATGCAGGCTCCGATCCGAATCCAATGCATTCGATTACACGTTACGCGTTTAAATCCCTATAGCTACATGTACTTATACCGTTGAAGTTAAATATGTCTTAAGTGTGCCGATGCAGACTATTTCAGTGTAATAAGCTTAAACGGCACAGAGTCAAACCATACATAGTTGTTATGTTGTGTTCCAGTTGATCGCTCTCTATATAACTACAATATGTTTAGAGTTACGCGGTCGATCTAGACAGACCGTAAACAATACATTCAAACCCCGTTGTTGATGCGTGGTATTTTTGTTACACCAGTTTACGAGGCCGTTTAACGTTTTGTCACAGTTCCATATAACGCAGACTAAATATTTAGCTTGCATTCCCGACGGTAAATGTAACCGACGACAAGCTTCCAACTGTTTAAAGTACCTTAAGGGGTTTTAAGTGCAAACTTAGAGGGAATTTGAAATTTATACTTCATTTACTAAATGTTTCTATAATATGCAAGTTGTAGACCTTCCAAACAACGCACAAGAATGCAAAACAAAAATTAGAAGAAAACAAATCTCACATAATAAATATTGCTCGAACGATAAGAACGGCTCGACGGAGCCAATCAAGTGTAACGAGACGTCACGTGACTGACTGCTCGCGGGTTTGTACACAGTGAGCGATGCTGTGCTGCGTTCAGATTCGAAATAGTAAGAGAGTAGTCAAAAGCTTAAGCCTTTACAAGTTTGTTAAAACAAGCAACGAACGCCAGTGCCATATTCATTTAAAATGAATTAATTCATGCTACATGCTAATATTTTTGCGGCTGCAAACGGAAAATGTCGTCATCAAATCAAAGCGTTACGCCTAGAGGATTTAGGAAATTTTCAATCAGTGGAAAATCGAGACCTTTTAAAGTTGCTATTCTTGGGCAAAACGGCGTGGGAAAGTCAGGTAAGTCTATATGTATTTATATTTATACATTTTGAAGAGGTCTTGGTGACGTAAACAAAAACTGATGGACTGATTGATCCTGAAACCCTTAAGTACGATGTACAACCGTGTTGAACTGAAACCGCACGAGTTTCTAATTCATGAAGTATTGTAGGTTAATGCCTCCTGTAACATTTTGCATAATTTCTATACGTAATACGATCAGATCGAGATCTCCCCCATCGGTGCGTTCATTGATCCCAGTCCTACTTATAGATGTAAAATTACATGTAACTCATTAACTGCTTCTCGCTACACTCTCCACTACACTAATATGCGACTTAGATTTGGCTACATGAGTCACACATATAAATATATTTTGAATAAATATATATATTTCTAAAAGCAATCACACTGGCACAGGGATGTAGATTAATTAAAATCGATGAATCATCTTATTTCTAGATAACTCCCAGAGAGAATAGATATATTATAGATATATTTCTAAAAGCAATCACACTGGCACAGGGATGTAGATCAATTAAAATCGATGAATCATCTTATGTTCTAGA
>JAQQZZ010078740.1:0-19817 GCA_030265115.1 Mopalia vespertina
TAGGTCCTCCCCCCCCCCTCCCCCCCCCCCCCCCCCCAACACGATTAATTTAATTTATGCCCAGCCTTAAGCCTTACTGGCTCAACACAATTAAAACAGAAACCTAACACGACTAAGGGAGGTCAGCGGTCACCCTTATGCAGAGTTCTGTCTCATCATGCCTTATTTAGAGATACAGAGTAATATAATGCACATAACTGTCCACTGATTGTAAATATACTGAACTTTCTGAGACATTCATTTATATGTCTAATGCAACCGTAAACCGCCTAGTAGCCTCGTAAAAAAATGCAGAAATACGGTTCAAGTATATCTGTTGCCAACTTGCAAATTTCCTCTCTTTGTCCGTGAATGTACACTTGAAATTATAGGAGAAAGGACCGTAAATTTCGTTTTGAGAAACGTTTTTCAAAAAACAACATACATAATTGGATAGATGGGGATATTAACCTGTATTAAGCCGGTAAGTCTAGTAAATTTAAGAGGTATCTCGCCGCATTGGAATCGGATTCAGAATGATAACACTGTTTCGATCGTAAACGCTGTAGCTACGGTTACCCAATTAAAAGTCTGCATTTGGAATCCAACTGGTCGTTCATTGGCTAATTGATGACCTGTTACGCCGGATAATGCTTGCCTGAGGTAATCAAACTGACTCAACAATTTTGTGATTTAAGTTTAGGGTCGTGACAAACTCTTGAGATGATATATCATATTTCTGATAATGTTTGTCTTCAGGATCAATATGCTTAACTGGAGGAGTCAATCTTCTTTACAGGTTTATGTTCTAAACTATAGACTGTTGGACATATTAGGTTAAGGTTGATAAATGTGCTTAGAAAAATAAACTCAAACACGCAAATCAGGTGTAAAGAGCACGGGTTTGGAATGTTCCTCGATTATAGTATAGTCGTAGGCAAGGGGGCATCTTTGTTATTTTATAAGGTAGAGTTTTTTGACGCTCCATTTCATTATCTATGTCATATCCTACGCAGATTTGATTAAATGTAAAGTAGACATTGAATTAATTGACAGGACACGGTCAAGGTGATAAGGTATGTATTAAATACAAATTTCAGGATTACCATACGATTTATTATATTTTCAAAAACACACTGAATTTAATCTTGTTTTACACTCTTAGTTATAACTGTAGCTGTCGCTTATGTTCTAGTTCATTGACCAATGAAGCCTATTATTGGTTATTGTTATAAACTTATTTGTTAATTTGTAAACATTTTAAAACATTTTGCTAAATCCCATTTACTGTCTATCTTATAATTATTCCGTTACTGAAAGACGATCTCCCTCTTGAGCAGCAAATTGTCTGGTTCGTTGTTACGCGTAGAGATTCCAGCTAAAGTTACCTCGTGAATTGAGGCATTTAAGCGAATAACCTGGCAGTTTATACTAAACAAAAATAGCTCGTGACATTTTGGATATACGCTAATTAGTGTGAAGTTTGACCCAGCTCCGTTATAATCACACTGACTCGTAAATTGGAGTCAGGAAGGTACGCTATTGTTAAGATCAATACACCTGGCAGGGTAGAAGTAACCAGAGTACGTCAGGTAGGTATCTGTGTACATGGCTTGATTGGACTCCACGTAAAATCAAAACACAGGTAAGATCTTTCATTGTTTACATTAACAATAACATGTATAACAAAGGATTATTGTTTTGTCAACCATTGCAGGAAATTGTATCGGTTCAATTTGTATCCATGTCCAGGGTTGAGCTATATGGTTAAATTGCCAACCTCTGTAATCAAAGTATGTGTAAACTGTATATGGATTATAATTATAGACTTGTTTTGTGCTATTAAGATGATTCTATTTCAAATAACTAAAAAAACAGACTTAGTGTTGCATTTGTGAAAGACAAACGGGGAAACATTGAATGTGGGCATAGGTATTAGGTAAGTAAATTTAGTTGCCCCTAAATAGATTTGACTTGTAAAATTTTCTGATGTTTTAATCATTTAATTGTGGAGCAATTTGTTTTATGTTTAATTACACATTCAACGTGAATGATTATTCGGCCAATTTAGGACTGTTTAATACTTATTCAAATGAGACTATTTTAATTGGGTGACATGTGCTTCATTTAATACTTAGTATAGATCGAATTGCAGTTGAAACGAAGTATTCCCGACATGGGGGGAAATGAATATTTCATTACCCGCGGTATGCACAGGCGGTTCAAACAGTGCTGTTAGAATTTATCTACTGGTATAGGCACCATGAATGGAGTTAGAGACCAAGTAGAGAGATAGTTTAATGAGTTATAATTGCGTCGTTGGCAACATGCAGCCTGTTTGATGTGGTGTTTTGCACTGGAAATTGAGTTGCATGTATAATTCCACTATATTATCAATCCTGCTAAATTGCACAAATTATCTGGGTCAGTTTACATCCATGGCGATTTCCTTCATCCAGTTGAATGAGTGCACTGATCCTCCTTCGCTGTACCTGTCATAGGTTCGAGTATTCAGGCATGTGAGAGAATCAAACGAGGTGGCTCCAGCAATCGCGTTTTTTTTTTTACATATTTTAATTGTTTTCCGTCTGGTTTTCCGTCGTATTTAAGTAAGGCCAAATGAGAAGTTGACCAACCGTCGTCACGTTTACGACTCCTGTATATGATATAGACAACCCCCCCCCCAAACACACAGGGGGGGGGGGGGGGGGGGTAATACCAGACATAGTTTAGGAACGGTAATATATTGTTTCAGTTTCGAGTCAAAGTGATCTAACACGGGAATGATGCAGAACGTAACAAAATCGCAGGTTATATAAGACAAATCATTTAACGATTTGTTAAAGCGGCTTGTTTGTGACATTTTCTATTTCTTGCGTTATTTGATAGAGATTTAATGGAGTTCCTATATAGTCCAGTTAAATAAAACCGAAGTTACACTAGCCATTAAACTGTCCACATTACGATCACAGTCCTCTGTCAGGTAACCACATTCACGACTGAAGCCAATTTGCATGACTTTGGCTCTGGCCGTGAAAGATGCCACCTGAAACTTCTGCCAAAACATATTGTCGTCTCAATATTTGTTAACAAGAGTTAGTAATCAGCCAATCATAAAGTTTCATGTTTCTGAATACTCAAAGCAGTTACTGTCAGTGGTATAAATGTTTGAATATTTTCCAGTGTTCCTTTCGACTCACAGTCCAACAATTGGTGTCACCATGGATACCATATACAGTCGTGTGGACAAACCCGGTGTAACGGTATGGAGGCTTTTGGTAAGTGGATAGCAAATACAAAAGTATGTGTATAAAATATTTTTTTTTAAATCAACAGCAACAAAAAAAACGGAACAAATTAACCACGCGTACGATACTGAACTATTCATCTGCATGGATGGATTAAATTCAGCTTTGCATCATTTCCAAAGAACGATCTGTGAAATTAGTTTGAAACGTAGCAGTGCCTTAAAGCGCATTCTCAAGGTACCGTTACTATTTGTAGTTACGATAAGCATTCTCAAGGTACTTCTTGTAGTTACGATAAAACAGTCAATCGATCAAAACACCAAAAATAATGGGAATCCCCTAAAGTTGTAACTACAAATCTCGCTATGAGAATGCACATTTATATGAAAAGTTGATATCTATATAGGAACAATAAAATTGTTTGTTCCCAGTTTCATTCAGAGCTTTATGTAATATAACTGTATGAGGACCTCTCGGTAGTTATTTGTTACTATTAATGTTATAATTTCACCGGCTCTCACTAATCTTCGAACATGTACTAATCCTTTATTTATATCCTGTGAGAAAAACATGCCCGTTTGTCGACAATTGCCAGAGCAGGGTTTATAATATTCAAACGCTCAATTCAAATAATCTATTAGCCGTTTCTTGTCTATCTCTTCGTCAAGAATTTGATTGGTTTCCGACAAATTTGTTTTTCAGACTGAAAGTTCAAGGGCAGCGAACTTGGATAAGACATAAACAACGGCATGGCCTAATTTATTTCCTTCGCATTGTCGCTGGTCTGGCCTTCCCTGAAAAAAAAACAGCGCCTTTTGTCAGCGGACAAAAACGAAAGGATTTGTTTATATAAATAGCTGCTAATCAATGAGCGTCTGCATGCCATACTTCTAACTATCTTGTACTTTTCTTTCCAGAAGCGTAAACTTCAGTTGGTAGACGATATCAGTCTTGGGTTTTTCTACGAAGGAGCTTGTTATCTTGTAATGTCGGTAGGTGATGCTAATAAGCTTTTCTTTCAAAGTATATTTTGTTTCGACTTTCGTTGTAGCCGTATTCCTATTTCCTGTGACGAACACTTTGTGTTTGTTTCACACGTTTTAAAACATGCCTTTCGGCATCTATGGTCACATTTTCAAAGCCATGACGAATTCTTAAAATGATTATTAGGTGCCTTTTCCCCACAAATTAAGAAACTATTTTTTATGATAGAAAAAAAGTTCGTCGTATCTCTATAACAAGTTGTCACCCTGTTCTTGTGTCTGTGGTAGGTTGGCGTGACACTGTCAGGAACAACACAACGAACCTTACACTGCTGGAGAGGACAACACGCCAGTCAAGTAAGAACTGTAACATGGCGTGGTAGTAACTGATGTGTAGGTCTGTTCGCTCCCTACCAGCTTAGAATAAACGTCACACATTAATATTCTTATTACTGAAGTTTTTAGCCAAGCTGAATGTATATATTGCCAATAGGGGCATTCCCCTGACCATATTGTGCCTCAATGGCATTAAAATGTATGTTTTATAAACTATGTTTTCACCTTCGGCTATGCTCAAAAACGTCTATATCTGGAAGAGACATGCCGGTCTATGGAGGGTTGTGCGATTCTTCTGGGTTTACATCCCCGTTAACAGTGGTTCCACCCAAACAAGGACAACCGTTAAACTCAAAGAGAATAGATCCGCGGTGTAATCACATGTTTTTGTTGAAATACACTCCAAATCCATGAAAGCCGATGCATTATCAAATAATACAACATGCTATTCTCCTTGTCTAACCTTTGTGGATACATTTTTGCTTTCCAGAAAGATTGGTTGATTCTGGAGAAGAAAGCTTCAGAGGTGGAGAACGTTACCGGTAAACTCTGTGTCTTTTCTCGTGAGGTAATTTTTCAGCAGTCGGCCTATGGCTAAAATATACTTTAATCGTTTTTTAAGAATATAATAATTTTATTTAAACAAATTGTTATGACAATCTAAATATACTGGCGGAAATGCCTTTTCACCATTTTACTTGTAAACCTGTTTTCATTTTATGTGCGACTTCAAAAGGAACACCTGTTAAATTTTTGGTTGTTGTGATCAATTTGTGATATAGTTTAAAGCTAATTCTGTTAAATTATAAAAAAAAAAAAAAACAACAATTATGTTTTAATATATTTTGAATAAATGAAGAGAGAAAAATTTGCTTGCATCACCTAATTCAGATCTTCCCGCTAGAGGCTAAAATCGAAATTGTGACGTAACCGTATGAGAATTGCACTTCTTCCCGAAACGTCTACGTCATCAACTTTCTGACTAATCGAATGCTTTATATTTTTCATTTTTTAATCGATTTTTATCGATTATTAAATATCAAAAACAAAAATTCAACTGTTGAAAACATGTTTTGTCAGATGAAAATAACATTTTAATAATACTTGTGGACATTTAAGATGTAATTAAAGATATCACTTACGTTTGAAACATTAACATCAAAATCTTTGTGTTTAAAATCATATTAGATGCTTTTACCAAAGCGCTTATTCTTTTTTCATACATTCAAGTGTTATTTTAAAACATATTTATTTCTTTGAATGTGAGAGGAAAACAGTTTTGCTCTGAAATACATACAGTATTATAAATCTGGAGATAAAATATCGTCATACATTGCATTCAATTGAGAATATTAAATTTTATGCAAAGCAAATATAAATTTCTATATTATTATTTGTCTTTAGTTAATCGTTAATTCTGGTTTATTTCAGTGCCAGGGATATGAGTCGTCCAGTTTTCTGCCTCTGTTTCCCAAGGGTATTCTGTAAATATTATCTCTCTTTTGGGATTTTTTTCATAGTTGATTTAATAACGTTATGATTTGTAGTTCGTTCGTGAAATTGACTTGTTTATTTTAATCGCCCATAAACACAATTCATTATTATTATCATTTTATCAATACAGCTCATTATTATCTATTATCAGTTCTTAATAGTTTAAGAACAAAGCAGCAAGTATGGTAATTTTATGATTTACTTCTAGCAACTGTAAGTACAGTTAGAAATACCAGAAATCCTTCAAGAAAAAGACATTCTCTCTTTCAAATATATCATTATTCTCTTTTCATTGAGGACAATTGCGTTAAAATTCATAACAGCTGATTAATTCAACTTAGATTCTATTGAAAGAATTGCGTCATGGTCAAACATGTGCAATTTGCAAGAGAGATAACTATGTCTGTTTTGCCTCAAACACAATCAAAACAAGGAGGTTGTCCGTTTTCCAATGTATTTAACCACGCTGCCTGGAGTTTTGGTGCAGTTTGTTTGTGTTCCGCAGAGAATTTCATTTTAACCTCTATAATTAGGACAACCTCAGCTTAATTCATTGAGTATATCTCCGTCATTTATACAGCCGTTATCAGGAGTTTATATGGTTCTGTTTCAGATATCTACAAGACAGGAGTTTGACAATTGTCTCTAAAGACACTGGCTACAGCAAACGACTTTATCATATCACTAACAGAAAATACCTCAGAGCTACATCTGTAAGTAACCACTGGCCACAATTATCTTATCTTTACTTCTATGTTAATAGTCACATTTACCTTTGAGTATAAAAGGATAATACTGCCCCCATAATTATTAGACAACCTAATTACATTAACAAATATGCATTCACCTGTCTTTTTGTTTGAGATTTCCAAATTAATAGCCATGTATTCGTTCCAGTTTGTGTCTTTATTTCCGCCTATGCCCTAGTACTCCTAATATTTTATTGTCATTAAAATTCAGTGATTGTAATGCAGATATAAAAACCGATTTTTACAGTAGGTTTTATTTAATTTAGAAAACAAAATTTGAGGTGAAGGCGTGCGTGTTTGTTGAAATTACCCGTGTAATCTTGAGAAATGAAAACAAATTCACCTGTGTACTGGTTTTTACCCCCATGCAAATAGACCAATGAAAACACCACACAGTTGCTTGATGAGAAATGAAGGACATTACAATGTACTGTTATCTGGTCAATTAATAATAACATTTATGCAATTATTCGAAATATTTAGTTAGATACATGTAATACCAAAGGACAAGAATACCGCTGTTGACAAAACATTGCATTGGCTCACTATCCTGCAGCTTATATTTTAGAAAACCAATACGAATTCCTGTAAATCTTCCAGAACCAAGCAAGCTAAAGGTGAGGTAATGTCTAATTCATCCAGTGATGTATTTATTGTTCCAGATTTCTCCCCATGTACATCACCTGAACACCGATAGTGCTTATCTACTAGATGGCTCTCCACGCATGTATCTGTGGTTAGGAGCTGGCGCCGATTACGATCTCAAAACAAAAGTGAGAGTAAATAGTGTAAAGTGTTGGGTTTTTTTAAAATATATTCTAAAGGCAGGAAGCTCCTTTAGTCCTGATTCTCCCTTATCTAAATGGGAACACGAATCACACTGGTTGAACTTGTGACGTTTGTCACTGTAAATTGACACACTGTGTCTTATCTGTCCTTTAGGCTCCGATAAACGTTTATCTTGCCATTTATAGCTTACCAGTTGAGTCAGTGAGTCCATGTATGTGATTTCTTTCTTTCACACAGCTGGCCTGCGCCATAAGACTTCTTCAAGAACGTCGAAATAAAGTTATCCATTTTTGCTGAATTCCACCAGTTTCTTATTATGTTGGGCTCTTCCGTGCAACGAGTGGTTGGAAAAAAACGTCTCCACGTTACGACAAAAACTAGTCTTGATTATATTAAGCTTGATATACTTTGCAGTTTAATTAATTGTCGGTGAAATTGATTTTGATAAGGAATATCAAAAATAGTCGTTTAGTCAATAAAAGCAATGTTTTATTTATCAATGTTTTCACTGTTTAACCACAGGCTTTACAGCTGGCTCGCAGAATACGTGATGTACAGAGGAATGGGCGAGTGAGGGTTGTTGTTATAGGTAAGATATTAGTTGATACAATTCTCTGTTTTGTTAAGTAGGCGTCTAACCATATTATTGCAAAGCAGATAAGTCGATACTATGGATTGTGCTCGGTCATAGAGAAGCTCTAAACGGAAACTCACTCTCAATCTGTTTGTTGATTCCCCTACTTTCCTTAAATTCTAAGACAAAGTACCATCTATTGTACAGTTAGTATTAAGTTTATTCGTTACTGTGTCCATAGTTTAGCGGTCATTATATTTTATTCCATTCTTTATTTTCAGACGAAACGGACGCAAAATCACACAATTTGTTACTGAAGAAGCTACGGTGCAATTCTGTTCTCTCGAACAATTCAGAGAATGAACATAACACAGTGTCTCACAGAAAACTACCTACAGTGCCGACAATAACAGTCTCAACCAAGCAGCAAACACTTTATAGGTATTTAAAACCCACAGTAAAATTCCATTGCAATTATGGCAAAATGAAATATAGTTAAACCCTTCCATAGCACATAACATATCGTCACCTTGTTAAAATAATTGCCTAAGTCACTTTTTGATGATTTTGATTTTCTGGTCTAAATCAACCAATTCACTGATGCTGGTCACACTTGTATAATTGCCAATGTCCTACTATAATAGATCATGGTATTTTTACCCATTTAGTATAACTGCCCAAATCAAGTAAATATTCAGAAATATTAAAGTATAAAAAGTTATTAAAAGTTTTTCCCAAAAGGTTATTTAATAATTATTTGTTTTATCCTCCATGAAAATACAACATGCATTAAGCACTAAAATGATCTACTTTCTTTTGTATTTTTTTGTTTATCGACAGACTCATTGACTTTAAAGAAGTTACGGAATTGTCCGAAGTAGCACGAACACCTTTGCGAGGAGAACTGCTCTGTAGCGAGGTATAGATCATTAACCATCTTACAACATACGGCAATGTTTGAAAAAACAAACGATAAATAAATTTTGACTGAAATCGTATCCCACAATATGTGTTTAAAGACGTCATGTTATGACTACATATTGTCCAAATTAAATGGGAAGCTTTCCACATATTGGTTTCAGTATGTCACGTGTCTCAATGGTAAAATCCAAAACAAATGACCGCCAAAGCATAATTACATAATAGTGGGTTTTGTTTTTACACTGATTGCAGGACAATGCTTGAATAAAAAGTATAAATTATTTGTTTGAAAACATGATGTGCATTTTTATCCGTTGATATTTGAGTCATAGTTCGTTTATCCAAACCCAATTCTTGTCTATAAAGGTTTATTTCTGTCCTAACTCACAGGGTGTATTTTTGTTGGACGGTGGGTGTACTAGTCCGTTGACAGTGTGGTTGGGCCGTGACTCCTCAGAATCCCGGTCTCAAAGTGCTATTCAAGAAGCTGCGGTACGAACAGGAAAATACATATAATTCCGTACAAAACAAAAAAAACATGCTTAACTTTTATATGTATATAAATAAAAAATCTGTAATTTTTCAGAAATAAATTAACCTCTGAGCAAAGTTGACTTGAATAAACTGGTTGAGATTTTAAAAAAATAAAGTACTTTGGCCTCAACATTTTGACATAATCTTATGATTGAAGGATGGTTTTCTGGCTGTTATTATATACATTTTTCAAACTTTCTTACCAATGTAGCTTGGCCCTTACGATTTAGTTTGACTGTACCTTTATGTTTCAAGTGGAGCTTAATCTATGGATAATGAGTAGCTTACTGGTCGTAGGCAGCTACCAATTAAGTTTAAGGTCTACTAATTGGTCTTACAAGGGTTATCTCGTCCTACGATTTTTGGTTTTCAATTGTTTGTTTCTTTGGACGGATGGGGCTTTACTGACACACTTAAGGTTATTTCACCCATCTCGCTGCATACCAGCCAAATGGGTGAAGGAATCCATCGAGACAACACAGGACAATCACAATAAGCGAAACAAAGACGCCCTTAAGTATTAATGCAACAGAACGTTCACTCCCACTGCCACGTTCTTTGCTATGGAATTCGATTCGATAAACTCTGATTTTTTTAGCACTTAATACATGTTCTTTACTTTCAGTCGCTGGCAGCAAGAAAAGGCTACCCAGCCACAAATCCTGTTATACGTGTGTTAGAGGGTCATGAACCATCATTCTTCATTCGTTCGTTTATAACATGGCGAGTCCAACATTCTGAGCATACATCGACGAGGAAAACATACTCGGCCGGATCTGTTGGTAAGCAATTTCTCAGAACAAGAGGACTCCCGACATGAGACTCGATTCCGCACCGTGACACGGTCTCGCCAGTTTTCTTATCCCACAATGTCAAGTATGGGATAAAACTTATAGTTTGAATGATCTGCACAGCATAGTGATGTATATCTATATGCATGTTCAAAGCCCGAAGAGTGAAATCATTAAACTTGTATCTAACGAAGAAATATAGAAATTGAATATCACCGAATATAACATATCAAGATTTAGCATGATTGGAGAAATTGCACGTAAGGGACATTCTCTCTCCTACTGCTTACCATTATATTCCCACAGAGGCGATACACTGGTGAAAAGCCATACAGGTGATTGATTGGTTTGTGCGTTTTCGCTATTTCCCTTTAATCTTTGTCCGACTGCGGAAAGAAAGTAATCAGACAACGTATGATACCGTGCTTCAAGGAATCAATTTTTCGACAGGAACATGGTCGTTAAAAACTAACAGATAAACTAGGGTTTGACGTCTTTGGTCGAATGTTATTTCACTTTGATGATGTTTTAATGTATAGCATCGATTGCTCCACCTTGTATAATAAAAGCAAAATGCTGTATATTTTGGTCAGTGATGGTTGGTCTGTTGTTGGTGCTATATTGGGCCTCGCTTCAAAACACTATAGAACACACTCGTGAGACGAGTTTATATTGTATACGCATTGAATAAAGTGAAAGTACGTTTTCTGTTCTGTTGAAGGTAAGCGCCTATTCGCTCGATGTAATAACCTAACAGTTGGAAAGACAAATCTAACATGGCCTGGTGAGACGGACAATCTGGAAGAGGGCGACGCTACACTAAAGGTATGGTAACCATCGTGATGTTTAATGGCACGACTGTGTATGTTTTGCTGTCAACCCGTCAACGTCAGTTTCACTGAAAGTACGCCAAATTCTACCCTTGATGTCCATAATAGTTTGAATAGCCAGCATTTTTAATGAAAGTCCACCAAATAACAGCCTACATGTCCAGCGTGACTTTAAAGATTGCTTCATTCTTATTGCTATACGTTTTTTGTTCAGATATGGCGGGTAAACGGCGAGGAATTAACACTTTTATCTTATGATCAACAAGGGATATTCGTGGACTCGTTCTGTTATATATTATTACATGAGACGGAAGGAAGCTGTCGACCCCCTGTGTTGTATTACTGGATAGTGAGTATTCCGCCCAATACGACTAACGAAATTTGACATGTTATTTTTAGACTTGTCAAGGCCATTATTGTCAACAATCTTTCAAATTTTTTTTATTGAAGCAAGAAGCAATCTCGATTTAATAAGATTATTTTCAAATCAGACATATTTCTTAGCATGGAACAGAATTCATTGCAGGAGGCATAATTCTTAGCTTGAAACATAATCCCTAGCATGAGACATAATTTCATAGAATGAGACATAATTTCATAGCATGAGACATAATTCTTGGCATGAAACATAATTGTGTTTTATAGCATTTTCTTACTCCTTTTGTCCTTGTATAGAAAGAATAAGAAGGTGTTATACATGTACAACATGACAATATTACTGGTTCTCTATTTGTTTCAAACAATTATCCCACTGGTACATGGAGGCCGATCAGCTCCTGTCCTGGATAGTCCAAAGGACAAATGTCTGAATAGTTCTTAATATCGAGTTGTTATGGTAATGGAATCGATTTCCACCCTTGTGTTCAATTTTAAAATATGCATCATTATTAAGATATGATAATGTTTGTAATAGGAGTATGTGTAAGACATGTGATAAGTTGACGATAAGACATGTGAAAAGTTGACTGTAAGACATGTGATAAGTTGACTGTAAGACATGTGATAAGTTGACTGTAAGACATGTGATAAGTTGACTGTAAGACATGTGAAAAGTTGACTGTAAGACATGTGATAAGTTGACTGTAAGACATGTGATAAGTTGACTATGACATGTGATAAGTTGACTGTAAGACATGTGATAAGTTGACGGTAAGACATATGATAAGTGGACTGTAAGACATGTGATAAATTGACTATAAGACATGTGATAAGTTGACTGTAAGACATGGGTAAGGTGGCTGTAAGACATGTGATAAGTTGACTGTAAGACATGTGACAAGTTGACTGTAAGACATGTGATAAGTTGACTGTAAGACATGTGACAAGTTGACTGTAAGACATGTGATAAGTTGACTGTACGACATGTGATGAGTTGACTGTAAGACATGTGATAAGTTGACTGTAAGACATGTGACAAGTTGACTGTAAGACATGTGACAAGTTGACTGTTAGCGGTCTCATACATGTTACGTGGCCCTGTAATACGAAGACAGAAGGCCATCTCAGAAATGATAAACATCAGAATACAAACAAAAGCCATAAAACAATAATTGAAAGGGAATGGCGTTGTAGCTTTATCATCCCCTGGGGTCATTTTAGCACCTTACACGTCCATAAAAAAAATCTACTGGAAAAATTGTTAACTAAAAAAACATATTATTGAGACAATAATCCATTTGCTGCAATATTGAGATAGATTATATGTCATTAAATATTATTGGATTTTAAAGGGAGCCAGAAGTACGGAAGCCGACAAAGAGCAAGTTTTCGCCAAAGCCTGGAGCCTTGATTCGGACTTGAGCGACCGAGCTGTATTGGTAAGTAGTCTTCCCAGCTCACCATAAATAACTTAGTGAATTTGTTGACTAAACGTTTCTTAATTAGTTACCCGTGTATATATGATGCATGTATCCTATATATGTCAAGGAATAAGCTATCTTCAGATCGTATGGTTACAGTTGGACTTATATATAATATATGTATTTCAGATCCAAGTTCTAGATGGTAAAGAGTCCTCAAACTTCTTGGGACTGATCAATCGCACCATGATGGTGGTATGTATCACTTGAAGGAATCTAATTCCCCGTCATCTAATTCTAATCTAATTCTAATCATACGCTGCAGATGGAGATGTGAACTGACGGTGAAGTTGAATCAAACATCTATGACAAGAATTAGCCAATACATTTGTTCCATCTATGAAATTGGATTAAATTGTACCCAGCGCACATTTAATGGACAATTTTGGGCTCGTTCGCATTTGGGATGATCAGTCGATCTTCGTGACTATCTGGCAGCCGAATGAAGCGTAAAACAAAAACATATTATATTGCTAATATTACAATAAATCCCAGGAATATATATTATCATATGCCATAGCCCTGAAAAGCTCTACCTCTTGGATGACTGCTTCCTAATGTTAACCCTTTAACCGGACATGTTCTTATTGAAAGCTGTCGATCTAAATTCTAGAGTGATCTAATTCTAGAGTGATCGAGATAAAACTAATCTGACTTTTCTGTCCAAGTTTTGTTTGGATGTATTGTAACAATGACTGCCACTTGTCTCTTCAAGTCACAGACTATGCTTGATACCGTGTCTGTTTAACAGTATCGAGACCAGAAGGAGCTCATCAGTGGTCACAAATCTAACGCACAAATGTTCTCCACTGAGGAGGTTTTTGATTCCAATATCAGAGTAACACAGGTTTGTCTCTTTTCACTATAATACGTAGATTAGATCTGTATATAAGTCCAACAATAAATCATTCTGACACAGACAGTTCGATGGAATCTAGAGCGATGAACCATGGCCAAATAGAAATTCCCAATTTTTCAACATATAGTTTGCTCAAAATGTTGATATACTTATGAGTAAGCTGTACACATACTTTTAAGACAGAGTTTTATCTAATCAAGGCTGTGTCGATTTTAATTAATCGACATCCTTGTCTCAGAGTGATAATTTAGCTGTATCTTATGCAGGCACAAATGTGCATGCTTTCACCAGTAGTCGAACCCGCGATCCTTGTCTAAAAAGGCCATCATTCTAACGACTGAGCCACAGAGACTCACTATAGAATGATACGAACTTTCAAATATACATTTATACGTGTATATTATGATACATTGTCAGTCTCAGTGGCACACCTCTGTTCTTTCTGGCATTTGTTTTGTTCAAACAAACATTACATTTGAATCTACGATCAGTCATGTCAAAGTAAAGGTTCAACGCATAATTCATGTGTTTCAGATCACATACAATGCTTCCAAACCATGTCTTTTTTTTTCAATATATATTTTATGACATTTTGCAAATCCGAAAGTCTTTTGTTATTTTGCCTGAAACGTCATTTACTGGCTATATTGTCTTTTGTGTGATATAGGTGCCAGTTGACTCCACTTGTCTACGTTCTAAAACAGCTATACTACTAATATCGGAGCCTATCAATTACCTATGGTATGGGAGGGTAAGATACACTAGTGTTCTAAGCACAACAAACATCATTAAAAGATAATGCTTAAATAACTTAGAATACCTTTGCTAGACTATTATTGTTTAATTTTAAAAAACAGGACCGTTACCTATATATGGCTCCAACGTGGATGTTCCTTCCAATAATGCACAAGGTTCATGAATTTTGTTAGCCTTCAGCGATCGATATCAACCGGTGTCAGGAAGAGTTGCCGATGCCGTGTTCAGTCAGAGTGGCTTCCGGGATCATTATTACTGGTTAAAATCAATCCAACCAAAATAATAAGTACGCAACCAATTGTAAACTATTTGAAGGATAACGATCTGTTTTAAAATGTTTTATTTCTTGGCTTGTTGAAGCAATATCGTTTCTTTCATCTGTGTCAGGAATGTGGGGGATATGAGAGAGATTATTCCAAAATGTTGCTGGCCTTTCTCCAGCCAAACCGGTAAGACCCCTTATTCCATTGCTGTGCACACATGTCCACCTTTTAGTTTTACGAATAAAGTATTTATTTCCTAGGGATTACCTTATCCGGCTTTATTTCCACCACTTCATCAAATATTCGCCATATTTTAACTATCTTCCAGAAATATATATATTTTGCATTCACAATTGACCGGGCGGCGGTTCACCAAATTTAATGAGGAATTTTCGAAACGGGTTTAGGATATATTCCATAAATGTTTTTGGAATAAACCCTTTCCTCCGAAACAAAAAAGATTCCCTATTCCCTTAAAGTTAAATAGAACATTACTCGGGTGCTTTATTGGAGGAACATATATTCCTAAACTTTTTCTTTAAGATGTTGAGGAAATTTCTTACGAGCTCTATTTCAACTGCTGTGTTTCTGTTGTTAGGAAATATAACTTTGTAGTTGAACTAGAAGGCAAGGAATCGCCTCTGTTTTGGGAAGCTGTCGGAGGACCAAGCTACCATTTACAGCCGGATAAACACAAGGTTGTTATTTCATTTGTTAACTAAGACTCACAATGTAGGCTACGTTTACTTATAATATATACTTCATTGAAATGTCAATATTAAAACGTCCGTTTTATGAAGCATTTTCTGAAAATAAGAAAGGGAAGCATACAAAAGTCGATTTTTATATGTAACTATCCAAACTTTTTTCTGTTGGATTTCAGAGAAGTGACAGGTGCGTGAAGAGCTTAGCCCGTCGCAATCCTGTTCTGGTACACTATGATATAACCCGCAAAAGGTTTCAGGAGATAACCGATTTCAACCAAGAGGTAGTCATACACGTTTATGTATACACAGTTTTTGGACTAGAAACAGTTGTTCTTTATTCGCTACTCTTCTTCTTCTTGGAGCTGGCTCTTTCTTTCGCTACCTGTTGAGGCTCCGTCATTTCGAATTTTGATGGACGTCAGAATGTCAAGTTGACGGTGTATACACATCTCATACAAAGCTATGTATAGTTGCGCTCATGAATCAGCTTCTATGATAGGGCCTACACCCAAACCCTGTTATTGATTAATTGGTGTTTTACACCATGCTTAAGGGTTTGTTCACTTATATGGCGGTTGTATATTCCAACAATAATTGACACTAGCACAACCATAATGTGAGGTGAAACTGTTGATAAGTTAATCTTCCTCCAGTGCTAAGTGACAACAGCATTGCTACACTTCCAACGAACTGCCTTTAAGTTGCCAGAGGGCAAACACCTTTAACAACAGGGCCAGATAAAGTCAGACAATTCGTATGGCAGCTTTAGAATATCCAATCTAAACTCTATTAGCCGTTTTTAGTCTGAATATCCATACAAACTTTGATTGGCTCCTGACAAAGATATTTTAGAGAAAGCCAGTTTAACACCGCGGCCTTAGATACTACATAAACGACTGCAGTCTTAAACACCACTATTGCCATGACAGGATTGGTTTCCTTTGAAATATCCCCTTTTCTGGCCAACCACCGCAAATCTGCTTTCATGTATTAGCGGTTGTAACTGAATGGTTTGTATATATAAATAGCCGCGAATTCACGACCGATTCTTGAACGTTTGTCGGATCCCGATAAAATTAGACAGTGTAATGTGTTTTGGCTTCTATTGACATCTGTTCTGTTCCTGGTCCACAGCACATCCGTACTCTTCATAGATCTAATATAAATGAGTGCATTATTTATAAGACCGAAACGTTTAACATGAAATACGTTCATATTTCAAAGACCTTATTAATTATGAATACGGTGTTGTTACAGTGAACCAATACTCGTTCGATACCGTGAAAGAATATGTGTTAATTTCTCATGTAAGTGGTATCAATCTATGTATCTGTTGCCAGTATGTGTTGATGATGACGTGTGCAATTAAACATGTGAATGTATTATTTTCAGGATTTAACAGCAGACGCAATTTTTATTTTGGATTCATTTGATCAGGTATACGTTTTTCACTTATTTGTATTTTTTATGCTTCAATGCTTTTGAAACTAAGGCTCATCATAAGCTCTATTTTTAGTAGTCTTACACCTTAAAATTACACAGTCTGTTTAATTGCACCTCGAGTTTGGTCAAGGACTTGCGTTGTCGTTGTTTGTAGGTGTTTTAGGTGGTTTTCTGATCCCATCGTCCAGCTCCAAGAAACAAGGAGTCATTGGTTTATAACCAGTAAATCCTAGAGCATATGTGGTCGCGGACTTCAAACTTGTTGAACACTATGACTAAAATCATCGAGCAGATAGAAGGCAAATTGTAATTTAACTAAGGTCCAAGAGTTAAATCTATTGTAATCATTATCCAACGATCGTATATTCAATCTATGAAGCCTACCACAGAATTTCTGCAACCGTTTGACTGCATTTAAAAACTTATGTTGACATTCATAACGAGTAATATCCCCTTATTGTTACGTGTGGAAGAGTAGAAATACTTAATTAAAGACCGTAAACAATTAATTTAATATTTCTGGTTGTCCTGGGACTACAGCTCAGGTGCTCATTAATTGTTGTTGTCTTTTAATGTGAATATGAGGATCGCCAGGCTTGTAAACAAATCAATAGAGCGAGCTAATTTCATGTGGTAGTCTAACCAAGGTGACAAAGTATGACATGTATAACACTGGAGCCTTTATCCGTCTTCTTGGGGTTTTGTAGATCATTCTCTGGATTGGGTGTGAAGTTATTCTATCTACAAAATCAGTTCTCAGCCATATATCTCAGGTTTGTCAATACTAAATTAATTTGGATAGTCTGAAATAACTGTACTATGTTGGTTTATAGCCATATTGGTATCATAGACATCACATCCACTTGGGATTTGCCTATCAAAGGAAATAAGGTTTTACCAAGTTTACGCACTAAGACTATAATGTGTGAATTGATAATGCCAAGCGTATATATTTTTTAATATTAATATTTGATTATATGTAAAAAAAAGTTTTTGCATTTTATTCTGTAGGCCTAGGCGGCTCTCACGTCTTGCGCTCTAAAACCTATATCCTATGTTCAAAGTGTTTCATAAAAGATTCGTGTCCGGCGTTGGCTACGCCCGAAAACACCCGTATAAACAATCTAAAATAGAATCCACGCTACTTCCTACGTCGAGACATAGTCTTAACCTTGTCCACTGTAGAAAATCTCGAGAGAATATGATTGCCGTATAAATTAGGAACTGAAAGTGATTTGGTAGTCTAGTCTAGGGGCCGACCATGATATAAAATGGATGTAATCTTGCGAATTCGTATTAGTAATATTACCGTCACCAAACGAAAACTTATTTGGTTTGTCTATGTTTGGAGCGATCCGGACGGACAATCAATAGCGCTCGTGTTTTCTTCAGCCGGAAGTGGATGGGCCTTGTAAATCACTCGCTTGTATCATGGATACATTTTTGTTGTTGTTGTTAAAGTATTGTTTCTCCGAATAAGTAGGCTGACCAGAGAATCGTCAAACAATTGAACCCATAAGATGAAATCCAACTGCTTAAAAATTTGAAAATGTGTAATGTGGGTCAACATTAAATGGAACAGTTTTGGTATTAAAGATTAAATAATTCTGTTACTATCTTTAAAAAAGGAATTGCCTTGATCTAAAGTTTAATGAAATCATAATATTGTCCGGGTGTATTTATACAGCTGTTCCTTGCCTGGCTTCAACCGAAAAATTTATGCCATTTTAGCGAATATCCTTACATTCAAAATGGTCCTGGTTTATGACCAAGCGGGCTGTACGTAAGGCATGGTGGTGAAACGGCGATGGCTTTATACTTGATCTCTACTATAAAATGACCTCAGATTTAAACTACTCAGCATTTAAAAAAGGTGTTTGTGGGTTTCGTGTCCGTGTATTGTGACCTGGAGGGATAATTGACCGGGCCCGATTGGCGGTATACACTTTACTTTATAATAATACATAATTTATTCGTACTTCTGGCAACATCAAAGCCAGGAAATGAACAGTCCATCGTTTCATTAAAATTGCATTTGATTTTCCCTGTAGCTATACATAGAAGAAGACCCGGCCGGGCGTCAACACAGTGACGTATCGGTGTGGTTGGTTAAACAATACAATGAACCCGATTCCTTCCTGCACTACTTTCCAGACTGGGCTACATCGTTTAACATAGTGAGTAAAACTAATGCTAGAGTATACTCTTGCCCTTTTTCTTTCTGGATAGCCAAGTCGTTAAGTGATAGAACACAACGTTTCAATACATGGCTGTGTCGTCATCAGTTGTAAATTGATTAAAAAGAGCAGAGATTGAATGCTATATACTAGTATATAGAAACAGTTTAATGAACAAGATTAAATATCCTAATTCGCACCGATCACAAAACAAGAAGTGATTATCCAGAAAGTAATAGTTTATGTCACCCCACCTCTTAATGTCGCTAAAAACTTTATTCCTACTAATTTCTTGTCAAATAATTATGAATCAGAATTTTCTTCCTTTGAAAGATATGATAATTGTTCTAATTGATGTTTTCAAACAGGGCAAAGAGAGACTTGAGAGTTTAAGAGACTTGATTCGACAAGAGAACGCATACATGGAAAAGGACGAGAAGGTAAACATTTATTAGAGTGCAGTGGCGGATCTAGGGCGGGGGAGGGGGGGGGCATGAGGTCTCTTGGCTCACCAAAAAGAAAATG
>JAQQZZ010078751.1:9189-19816 GCA_030265115.1 Mopalia vespertina
GTTAGTTGTAAGAAAATATAAAATTTTGTTATTTTGGGATAATGTTACCTTAGGTTACAGATCGTAGTCTTAACAAGTGTGCAGATTGAGATCAGAGAGCGAACCACTAATACACCTTCAGGCAGACAATTCGTTGAACGTCTGTGTGCTTGTTTACATGTAGTTTTTAAAGATTCTTCCACTCATATGGCGACTGTACAGTATGTGAATGAGGTCACCGTTGTTGTCACTTGTAAATTGTTAACAAAATCCTTAACTTGTTTTGGAACTTATTCCATAACGCTTTTAATAAAGCATTTTCCTAACAAACGAACCTTTCTTGACTTTCAACTTCTACATTTATTGGCAGTCAACGTTTCAGTGTGGATACTAGTGCCTTGTTCAAGCTATAAAAAAATGGAACATTGCGTGTCAATAAATCCAGAAGTTATAAAGTCTTGTTTGTTATGTCCTCATCCTAGCTTCTAAATGCCAGGTTATTAAGGGATATTCCATAAATGGTTTTGGAATAACTCTTTCTTCGTATACAAGTTACATCTACTATTCCTATCGAAAATTCCATTGCCGCAGTCTTGCAGTGATATATGCAGAGGAATATTATTTACAAGAAACAAAAACTTCGTATTGTAGGGTTGCGTTAGTGTTATTTGCGGATATAGCACACCAGACTCGTCTAAGTGATGTGTCACTAAGTACGGCACAAAACATAAAGCAATAGGCCGACAATTCGACATTGTTTGACATTGTGGCAAACCTGGAGCTAACGATGGCCTGCGGATGGATTGCTGGAGCTTCATGAATGTTGCGCTACCGCTCATGGAGGTATGGGGCAACTATAAGCCGATCTGTTGATAATGTCATTGTATAACGTCTTATGAATGTCCTGTTTTTTACTTGTTTGTTCCTGGGGTCGTCGGTTATTTTCTTCGCCCGTTTATCTGGGACGTCATTTGGTTAATATGCATGTACATGTCAACTTATTGTATTAAGTCAGGTGTCAAACCCCAATCAAACAAACTGACAAATTACATAATGAAAGTGTCCTAGCAATAGGTTAGACATTTTGCTCCACATCATATAGTTAAATATGTCGGTGTCATCGGGTCTCCTTTTATTGTCATATATATCATGTAAATATATTTACCTTCCTTAGATATTACTGAGCTGTCACACAAATAACATAACAACTTACCACAGAGCCAGGAAGCGTACCGGATGTCTGGATACTACCATTTAAATCCATTCCTTAGAATGGGCCATTGCTACTGATGCCACTAGCCACTTTATTGGTATTCATCTGCTTTCATGGATGCGAAACACTGAACATTAAAAAGTACATCATCGCATTTTTAGTCAAATGGAATTAATAATTGAAGCAGGTAAAAATTTAGCCTAGTAAATAAAAACCTCTATTGTCCCATTGAACATAACACATATATGGACTTCGATTTTCCCCGTAGCCGTGAGGGCATAGAGCCAACAAGAAACTGAGCTATACATGTATTCAACATGCCACATTGGATGACCTATAATAGGTCTTGCAGATAGGTGAAACGGGTTTGTTTACTCTACAGTAATATGTTATCTTGTGATAATATATTTTGTACATTCATTAGTTTTCTGAAGAATAAAAATTACAATGATAATGCACTCTACCGTGCTGTTGAAGATTGATGCGCTGGCCTATAATTAAGTCTTTATGGTGATATTGTTCAACTAAAAAGTGATCACAGAAATTACGTAAATATATTGCTTTGTGAATTAATTTGCCCAAATAAATATTTATATTGTATCGCATTTCCCATCATTTAATTTCCTGTCCTTCTGTCAATCGGGTTATGAAGAACAAACAATTCTAGGGTTTGTTCCATGGCTGTCTATGAAATCAGACAGCCGTAAAGATTAGAAAAAAAAAGTGCAATGATTTGTCATTTTATGGATTCCTGTTGTCCACTTTATTACATCAGACCCAATCCTAAGATTTTATAACAAAAGGCTGTAGAATGATTAGTAACAGAGTGGGTTGATATTCTCGGCTTGGACTGTCGAGTTTATGTTCTAAACGTCAATGCTAATCTCTTCAAGATAATATACACGGATACCAGAATAATCGGATTAGATGACGAACCACATCACACGGGGTATTAACAGGAAAAAACCCCACTTAACCCGTTGCTTCCGTACCGTGTCTATATAAACACATACAATTTCACTCAACAGTACACCGATTTCCGTTTAATAAGGTGGCTGTCAGAGCTCAATTTAATTAGTAAAAGTTCACTGTAAAAGGACGGGTTGATATGTCAAGATCAAGGAGCACTAATCCCGTCTGGCAGATTATTGGGCGGATTTTCAAGAATACTCTAACAAAAACAAGACAACACACTTTAGAAACCTGTTGTGTTTTTTCAGACTGTTATATCCGTTCACACTCAGACAGCAGTCGCCATCGTATCAAATTAGTTCTGGGCTTAATACTCCTTAATCATTTACCCGATGTTAATAGATCAACAGGATTAAATCCAAACTACAGAGCTCTGTGTTCCGTTTTTGTGGGAGGAAAACTGAGTGCAGCCCGGACAGCCAACGACTCTCCACGTCAGGTCAGCCGCAATGGATACCATATAAACATGGTCTAAAACGCTTCGAAATTTCTAGACTTTAAAGCTAGCGTTACTTCTTTAAGATATTTTAGACCTTTTTTGTAAAGTGAAATGCATTATAATGTTTCGATGCTATCCAAATAAAAGGATTGACTGAGTTCTAGTCACGAAATAAATATTAGATGTCGGAGTCAGCCAGGCGCATTGACCTTTGTAAGGTTTCCATTTGTTTAACCATTCGATCGATTCATCATAACAACTAAATGCTCGTTGATTCCCGTTGTCGGCGATATCAAAGATTTCGTCAGTAATCCCATGTAGGATTTGGTGTCTGAACTCTTTGTAGGATCTTTTAGACGAACAATTTCAGTTTGGAGAATCGAATTCAAAGATATACTGGGCTCACTCGTATTGAGAATCAATAACGACCCGAGAGTTAACATTGAATGTTGTGTTAAAATCTGCGGATTAGCTAGACGAGAGAATATTTAACATCCAACATTTAATTTATTTTTTCTTGACCTCCATCGGTTGTTCTGATTATATTATCTTGTCCAATGCGTAAAAATATGTTCTCTACATAATAATATACCATTTGTATGATGTTTTATTTAATGCAGCGTGTTTTCACTGCGAACAGTAGTTTTTAATTTTCTGAATTAACAAATCAATATGGTTAAACAAATACAATTTAGACCAATAATGAAATCAATGCAGACCGGGCGTGATGATCACGTTACACCTTGTGAACTATGGACTTTCCTTTGTATTCATTTGGATTAAAGCCGAAGTGCTTCTTGGGATCAACGTTTGCTTGGTTGATATTCGACGTGAATATTTAGTTTAGGTTTCTTAATAATGAGAGTAGAAAAATACACGTATTCCAGAGTAACTGGCAATTGATCACGCGGAAATCAAACGAGGCGAAACCGTTGGAATTTATTTAGCAAACATTTTGTTTCAAGATGTTAATTTTCTAGGTATACTAAGTGTATACCTTTCTGATGATTGTTTGCAATACCATTTTTCCCAAGGAGTCTTTTCATCCAATGACATAGACCAGTGTTTTTATGAATGTCCAGAGCAATTAACAAAACGCAGGTAAATTCCAATTGACAATTCAAACAATGTCTACCATAACACAGATTTGAGGTTTTTACTCTGAATTTTAGTATTTAATGATTGAAAGGTTGAAATCTCACAGACAGAAACGGTAGGGCACAAAAGCAGCTTTGTCTGGCTCTTTAAAACATAAGTCCTCACATAAGGGACACCTCTGCTCTATATATTGTCTACTTTGACTTCTGTAATGGCTCACCCAGTTTGATGTTACACATTAGCCTGTTGGGCAATAACCCGTGGGCATTCTTCTTTTCTTTGGCACAGTTTAAATAATTATTTATTAACGAAATCATGTGGCTTAGTTCTCGTGTAGTCGTCGCCAATATATGAATTCCCTTCTCTTGAAGTCCCACAGGAATCAAATTTACATAAATAACAGCGGCATTACTTAAGCTGACTGCACGGTCAGTTTTGGCACCTACCTGATGGTGAGAAATATTCAACCACCGACCCAGTTATCTGGGGTTAAACTTCAGAACACCTGTCGACATTCATCACACATCAATTTACCTATTGACCTATTTATGCTAATACAGTACACTGAACACGAACCCAGACCAGAGTACTCAATTGTAATTAAAAAGGCTAAACTAAAAACCAATCTGCAAGTTGACAAGCACATAACAAAGAAATCGAAACAAAACATGAATTTCGTTAAGTTGTAATGGCGGTCGTATGCTCATTTGGTTTAAATTCAATATAGAAAGTAACAAGGCAAAGAACAATTACACGTTCTTTTCAATATTAACATATGCTATTCTACTGTTCACCCCTAGAGATAATATAATCGAAAATATTGCCCAGAGCATCAAGACCTATAAACACGTGTGTATTAATATCTTAAGACCATCTCTTCAGCTGGCATATTTCACACAATCTGTGCTAAAATAAGCTGCGTCAATTCTCTCTTAATGTAGAGCCTATTCATGGTTCGTTTCACATAATTTGATGTTTTTGTGACCTCTTATAAAACAATGCTTGTTTGGATATTGATTTATTTTATGCTATCATTCTATTTTCCGGCTTCTAGCGAATTGATTGAGTATCACACCACAGATTACAAGTACGTATCAACAGCCTTTGTCATCTAGTACTTTCGGTCATGTAATAGAAGAAATTTGAAAGAAAAACGTTTATCAATTGGGATCAACAGTATTGCAGTAAGGTATATTTGAATAAAACTCTGTTTTAACGATATTGAGCCTAGCATCTCTTAATACAATTGTAAACTTTGGCGAAGTGTATGGGTTTAGGATGCCCAAAATAAACCCGACGACGTACACCCTGTTATTGCACTTCATTTTAAAGGGATGTATCTTAAATTTCAAATAAATTTTGTTTTTGTCATTCAGATTAGTTATTTATTACAAAACACAGAAAAGTTTATGGCAGAAAATCTACTTTGTGTGACGTAAAGAACTGTTAGTTGTAAGAAAATATAAAATTTTGTTATTTTGGGATAATGTTACCTTAGGTTACAGATCGTAGTCTTAACAAGAGTGCAGATTGAGATCAGAGAGCGAACCACTAATACACCTTCAGGCAGACAATTCGTCGAACGTCTGTGTGCTTGTTTACATGTAGTGTTTAAAGATTCTTCCACTCATATGGCGACTGTACAGTATGTGAATGAGGTCACCATTGTTGTTACTGGTAAATTGTTAACAAAATCCTTAACTTGTTTTGGAACTTATTCCATTACGCTTTAATAAAGCATTTTCCTTAACCGTTTTAGGGATATAACAAACGAACCTTTATTGACTTTCAACTTCTGCATTTATTGACAAGCATCGTTTCAGTGCGGTTAATAGCGCCGTGTTCAAGCTAACAAAAATGGAACATTGCGTGTCAATAAATCCAGAAGTTATAAAGTCTTGTTTGTTATGTCCTCATCCCAGCTTCTAAATGCCAGGTTATTAAGGGATATTCCATAAATGGTTTTTGAATAACTCTTGCCTCGAAGACAAACTACATCTCCTATTCCTATCGAAAACTCCGCTGGCGCGGAGCTGTTGTAGGTATATATTTCTTACCTTTTTCTGAAGATGTGAAAGTGTTTATTTTTCTACAAACAATATCAAGACATGAGCACCACAAGATGTAAACCAAATGCACAGCGACATATCTTGTTCGTGTGGCTCCTTAGCTCGGACACCACAATATGTTCCTCCAAACACTAGAGAACAAACCAAATACAGTGAAGCTTCTTGTGATTTTGAGTACAATGTTGTAAATAGCTGCTTTAAACACGCCATCGTTTTATCTTATTGGGAAATAAAACTGTGTACAGGAAGGATGCACAATCTTCTGGCTATTGCTCCCTTTTCCCAAGCCAATACCATAACTCGATAAATCCCAATTAAGTGCATCGTTATTGGTCGGCCCTGTTGGTTGCTCTTAAATTAAACCAATATTGGTCGGAGGTTTGGAACATTGACTCTTGACAAGACTCTCACAGTATATTAGTACCACCGAGCTCCACGGGGAGATTTCAGATCCAATTTACAACGATGGCCATTAACGTAACATTGAGTAGTGTGGTGATATGAGAAGGTATTTCTAGTGAACAGAATCAGTTATTACGTTCTAATAGCGTCCTGCTGTTAACATTTGTGCACAAAAGACGACTGGACTTAAATGGGAGAAACATTAACATTTTGGCACATATGTCTTTTTAAATAAAAACCCTTTCCCTAACCCATTAAGGGATATAACAAACGAGACTATGGATTTTCAACTTCAGGATGTATCGACACACAACGCTTCGGGGCAGATATTAGCACCGTTCTCAAGCTGAAAGATGAAACGCTGCGTGTCAATAAATCTAGAAGTTATGAAATCATTAAGTAACCAAGTTAACAATTGGCCAATAAAATATCTTATTCAAATCTTCCTATAAGCAATATTTACAATGCAAATATGCATTTTACAAGCATTTATTAATCTTTGATATTTGTTTGGTGTTTTACCCGGTGCTTAAGGGCATTTCACTTATATGACGGCGGTGCATGTATTCCAAAAATAATAGACACTAGCACAGCCGATGTGTGAAAACGTTTTCATAATGTTGGAATATAGAGTCGTCCCTCCAATGGTATAACAATATGACTCCTTGTATGTTACTGCGCTGTATATATTTCGAATAAATGAAATGACAAAAATTTGCTTGCCTCCACCGAGAATTGAACCCGGGACCTCCACGGTATATATGTATGCATACATGCTTTTCTGAGTAAAAGCGCGTGTAACCAAAAACAGCAAACCCACAATACCTGGCCATATCTATCTGATTGTTCTTGTTGAATGCATTGTGAAGTGATCACTTGTTGTTCTTACCAGAGAATACAGTGTAACCGTATTATATAATGTTACAGACTCATGATTACCAGATTGCGAAATTTACCCGAACTTGTACACTTGCGAAAGAACGTAAATCGTTGGCAGGGGTGCTAACTTTCCATGTTGTATTTCCCCGTTAATGTGCTAAATATCACTGACTAACACCAGTAAATCACAAACCCGTATTTTCGTGGCGCAAATCATTCGCTTGAATGGGGTCGCCACAATTTAAAATATGTATGTATGTTGTTGGTAGGGGTGCTCTTCATTTTAAACTAAGTCGTAATTTTTGTTCATGCCTAACTCTGTAACGGTAAACCTTTAGGATGGACAACCCCTTTGAGATAAAAATTGACGAAAAAGGACATTCCCTATTAGTCCTGCAGTCTAGAAAAAAGTTGTATAAAAATTCCAGTTAGAAGTTATTTAATTTTAAGTATGAATTTTTTTTATTCAGTTCTTTGCAAGTATACATAAAGCTGGATGGGTTTTGCATGATTTCAAGCATTTCATTTTTTGTCGAAATTTAATTTTTCATCTGTGTTTTCTCGAAAACTTTCGTGCATGAGACTAGTCGATTTAGTTTGTCAATTTTTAACAGCGCACAAATGTAACGCCGTTGAGTTGAACTAGACCTACACATCTGAAGGCAGCATGATAGTGGACAATGCTTACAGTTGAGCTTGGTTTAAATATTTTTTTCACACAGAAATGGATTGGTGAACAGGTACAAATTCTCTATATACACTACTCCTACACATGTAATACATTACAAACATGCAGTGACTGGGCATGATAAATGACAAATATTCATTTTAAAAAGATGGGTTATTAATTCTTAAATTAATAAGTATTACTCATTTAAATTGTTACGTAGTATAGATGTGTGTTCAAATAGCTAATAGGCATAAAGTTTGTAATGGAAAACAATCGAATATGTTTGATTTAATAATAAAAAATTATACTGCAATGAATTGCTAAAGAGGAACAGGAAACCGATACGTTTGTGCTGTCTTTGTATTGTCCTGTATTGTCCTGTGATGTTTTTGTTTGTTGCCAGTGGTGTAGAAGTTGGTTTCCTTTACCCATTGGGCTGGCAAGCCGTCATGTGAGTGAAATAACTTAAGTACGGCGTTAAACGCGAATCAAACAAACAAACAAATCATTGGTGGAAACTTTGACGTGTCACAGTATTAAAATAATAACACCGAAGTTTTCAGTAAAAGACATGAGTTTAATCTTGATCAAGCTGTCTCATAAAGCAGCAAGAAAACACGACTTTCTATTATCAGACGGCCTGGAATAACTAGACTAATGGAAAATCAGATCAAATGAAATCTTATTTTCTCTGAAACTTTTTGTTTGATCTTTAGAAATCCTGAAGATGCGAAGAATTGGTATACGAAGGGATTTATTTACAGAACAATGAAATGGACGCATATTTATAGGACTAATACCGTGTGTGTGTAACCATCATAACATAGTGCGTCAGAACTTTTTAATTCAGCTTCATTGCGAAAAACAAACAAATCAGGAAATCACGCGTTTCTATAGAAACTAAGGACAACATCCGGTAGCGGACGCAAACCAGAGACCACCAAAGCCACGCTATAAACATACAAGAATGAATTTTTTATAACCCTTAGCACAAACAGGAACTGTTTATTTGCTTGATTGGGGTTAAACGCCATACTTCAGGTCATTTCACTGACGGCGTGGCAGCCACATGGGTGAAGGAAATCACCCATAACGCCACTGGTAACAAACAAAGACAAGACAGAACAGGTCAAATACGGAACGTTATACCAATACATCACAAACAGATCGGATTCATGTTGTCCATTCGCTCTGAAAGTACCAGAGCAACAGAAAGCTCCCTCCCAATCCTCCGCTTAACAGGACCTGAGCAACACAACTCTCGCGCCACCCACTGTGGAGCAAACCAAATCGAACGAGGCCTTCCTGGCATGGCAATACTGTTAATATGCACCACGCTTTCTTCTTATTGGAAACTTTGACACTATGCAAGAATAACACAGCACGATCTTATAAGCTATCATGTTCAATAGTATAAATTGAACGAAATAAACCCCTTTTAAACCAACGCCAACAAAGACAGTGTTTTCAACAGTGTTTGAATCTTAGAAAGCTGCCTGAATTAATTTATTAACCCCCCCTAACTCTACCCATGAACTTTCGTACTCGTATGATAAGCATAACGCAGATGAAACCTTTCCTATAAGTAGTTAAATAAAAGAACACTATACCACAACACAGCAATGAGTGTCAACGTCGGCTATACCAAAACAAATACATCCAAATCAACTCAATAAAACTGACTGGGTCCATATAAGAACTATAAATATAAACCAGCCTCATCTATGCAATGCAAATTCACAGAATAAATATCGAGAGCTTGGCTTCTACAAACTCTAAGAACATCGCGACTTAATCAACCCAGTAACTCGACATGTAGTTACTCCAATTAATTTGAAAACGGTGCTAGTACCTGCACTGAAACTTTGCTAGTCAATAAATCCAGAAGATGAAAATCCATAAAGCTTTCATAAGCGAGTGATTAGTTCCTTTGGCCAAGTCAATGTCTTTATTTCTTAGATTGATTGTTTGTTTGATTGGGGTTTAACGTCGTACTGAGAGTATTTCACTTATATGACGCAGATTGTCCACTTCACACTGCTCCTTGCCTAATTTAGGTGCAAAACCAGGCGGATATCTCGTAAACACCACCCTCGCGATTGCGGGAGCCACTTCCTGTGACTCACCCATTTACCTGAGGGTCGACGGACGGACTCGATCCCATGAACGGGACATCGGAGTAGGATTTAATAGATTAAGAAAATTAACTAGAGTGCTCTTTCTTAGTCCGCGTGGTTGCATTGAAATTACACGACTATTGGTAGGAGGATTCGAACATTGACTCCTTATTACAGTTACACATTTTAACGGAAACAATGAGCGTCGCATGGAAATTTCCGATTACATTTACAGCGAGGGTAATTTATCGAGACATGTTGATATCACAAGCTATTTTTAAAGAAGGCAGTATGGTATTACATATGCATGATGTCTTGCAGTTGGCATTTGCTTAAAAAAAAGCACTTCGACTTGATTCGCAGTTAAGTCATCAGTATTATAGCTGTTAGACTTTAATGTTAAAGAATTTCAGCTATAATTCCACAGACTGTTTAGGTTCTTTGAAACATACCATGTAGCGGATTCGACAGACCAAACACCTTAAGATAACGCCTTATGTTTTCGACCAAAAGCTGCTGTTATCTTGCCAAAAGACTCTATTGGCACTGTACGCTACATGTAAATCCTATATAATATTGTCTATGTTCACAGCTTGGGCATTTCCTTTAAGTATAACAAACAAAATATATACAGCTTTAAGACCAAATAAATGCCTACCTCAATGATTCCAGTTATTTGATAGTTTGTTTGTTTGATTGGGGTTTATCGTCGTACTCAAATGTATTTCACTTACATGAAGACAGATTTCCATTCCACGTTGTGCGTTGCTTAAATCCGTTAACTATGTA
>JAQQZZ010078761.1:0-19816 GCA_030265115.1 Mopalia vespertina
GGAAAGTTAATTTTCCTCCAGTGCTAAGCAAAGACAGCATTGCTACTCTTCAAACAAACTGCCCTTAGCCAGAGGGCAGATCAAGAAGAAGTCTTGTGATTTCTGTAATTGAATGAGGGTATGTTAGGTCAAATATTTAGACGTTAAAGCCATCTGAAATTTTCTCACTGTGTGACTACTAACCTCTGTAATGGGCAGCCATTTATGAGCAGTGACACTGAGAGCGGTGAAGGCCTTGTCATGTACAGTCTGGAGATTCGCCACTACAAACTCAGACACACCAAATATCTCACTCGTACGACACAAACCTGAAAGAAAAGACCATTGGGTTTACTTTTCCTGATTAGTTACCTTATACTCAAGAGTATTTCAATACTTTTCTCATTGCCAGGGGTTGGTGGTAAACAGAAAACCAAGTAGAAAATACACCACAAATCTCAATGCACTGGAAAACTTCCTCTATAGACAAGGTCAACAGGTGGCCTCGAAACCTGGCCTGAATTCAACATCAACCATTCAACCATTTTTTTTATAAAAAAACCCTTTAGCAACACATTTGTATTTCAAGACATGATTAACATTTACAAATACCTAGATGTATTTCACATATTTATCGACCTAGAAAGCTGTTAGAAATTAATCATCAAAGTTGAAGCAGTTATTTCCAAGACGAGCTACAAACAAATGAACTGTCAGTAAATGAAAATCCTCATTCAACCCAACAATATCATTAGAACATCATTGCAATTTGTTTCATTCAGATCTGGTAATTGACATTTTTTTGACAAGATTCTGTTACTGTGGTAGAACAAGAAATGTATATTGGCCTCGCCTTAAAACAATTCGGTGCAGAAAGAATGTATAAATAAATGAAACCTCACTGTCAAATGTTCTCACATTATGAGAAATTTTAATTTGTAAATAAAATTTTAAATAAGCAATGGACAAAGGTTAAGGAACAGGAATAGCTTATGTGGACATTTTTCTCACCTCCTAAATTGGGAATTTTGTCAATAAGGGAGGTAACCAGAATCAACCCATCTTTTCTCTTTCTTGTGCTCCTGAGTTCCAGGTAATTCTCTGTTTCTGCATCAGGTTTGAGAAATCGCCATGGTAAAATTTTCTTCTGGACGTCTCCCTCTTCTTTGCTCTCTTCAGTCACCTGACAACCATATTTATCTGTGGAATAAATTTGTTAAAATTCAGTGTATAATTCAATGTTTCAGAGCAACTCAAGTTAGCAAGTTTTATTCAGTATTCAGACAAACTTTGGCCCGCTGAAAAATAGAAGCAAATAAAAATTATGACAAAAAGCTTTTTTCATTACCAGATATTTGTACCATAAATAGTAGATTTTATCCACTTGGAAACATTGTTCATTGAGAGACTGAAACAAATGGTATACTTCTCAAAAATTATAACTTCATTTTGACATCATATTTCAGCATTATTGCCATCTTCCTGGTTTCACAATTACACTAATTAGGTGTACCACCTACAAATCAATCTGTCAACCATCAAGCATTATGCGAGTCACATGATGTGGCTCCAGCAATTGCGGGGGCGTAGGTTTTTATGAGGTTTCCTCAGTCTTCCACTGTTTTAAGCAAGGAACAGTGTTAAAATGATTATCATACTAGTCATATAGTGAAACACCATTAAGTACTTTGATAAATCCCAACCAAAGAAACAATCTCGTGTGTCATGTAATGTATTTCTGAAGGCAATGACTTTCAGAGTCAAATCATTTTGGAAATGTTCATCTCACCTTCTCCTTTCAACCTCCATGGCCCTGGTGGACATTGTTTCAACTGATTATTGACGTTATACAAGGGGAGATAATGGGTATTTTCCCGACACCAGGTGGCGTCTGACCTTACAAAGATGTCAGGGGCTATCCACTCTTCATCACTCAAACTTGACAACAGTGGTAATGTCAGGAATATTGTCTGGAAGGCAATGGTCTTATTTCACTACTTGGTGCAAATTAATACATTCAATCATACGGTAACTACGTGTAATAATCTGGTACAAAGCCACATTACAATGGTTATCTTTGTGGAGCGATTTGAGTTGGAAATCTAATGTGAAGAATTAAAAAAATTGATAGATAGTGTTTACCACCTCAATCATATTTAGCTTACATGAAGGCAGTGTACTCAAACAGTAAATGCTAACACAGGTAGAAATGTGAAATGCTGTTGGAGTAACTATATATGATCTTCTGCCAGATTTTAGCCTTGCCACATTACCAACAGTCACAACAAATAATCATTATCGTTTGTCAACTGTAATCGAACCTGTCAATTGGACTTGCAAAAATTACCTCAGCACTGAAATCTCTCATGATATCAAAGACGGAAAACATATAGTGACCTTCCAGCTTCTCTGCATTTTTCGTGGAGTTGCTGAAAATGGAAACAGGCTTGACTGAGAAGAGGGGTACATGTATTAAATAACCACCACTGTTTTATCCTTGGATGAAATGAATGAATGTGGAGAAAAGAATGTAGAAAGTAACATCACAGCATTATTAAAGTTCGACACATATGATATCAATTCCAGTGGAATATAAATAATTTTGTTACAACCAACACCCATCTTGTAAAGTGTTTTGAGATTTCCTATCGATTTTCCACCGTATGTAAGCAAGGAACAGTGTGAAGTGGCAATCCGATGTCATACAAGTTAAATACCCTTGAGTAGGACGTTTAACCCCAATCAAATAAACAAGTAAAAGTGACTGTTTGAATGCAGTGTACTTCCAACTTAAAACAGCAAAACATTATGTAATTAATTATATCTACACTGCATTTATAAAATAAGTCTTTCCACAGCTGACGTTATGAATATACTTAGAAATAGTATATTTTACATACAGTCATTAGCAAGAGAGCTCTTCTGTAAAGAGGCATACTATTGTTTGCCTATTGGGGATCTACTATAAAATGAACTTACCTTTCCTCTTTATGAAAATTCAGACAGGTTTCAATCATTGGGTAAGCTTGGGTCAAAGTTTGAAGGTCAAGGTCATGACACTGTTTCCATAGTTTTTTCAGACAGACTTGAGCATGGATACGTGTGTTAAAATGATGAACAGTGCACCATGGGAAGGCAACCTTCAACGCTTGACCATAGAAACTCTTCTGAAAAAAAAATAAATATGATGCACAGCAAGGTTTCACTAACTTATATTGATTAGTAATTTATATAAGCTGGCAGTAAACCTGAGTTAGACTCCCGATGGGGGCAAGCAGAATTTCTTACGGTACATTAAAAATTTATATAATTTCGAAACCTAAGGACTATTGCATTCAAAGCTAAAAAAATTGAAGACTGACAAATTTGACCCAAGAAATAACATTTTGGTTCCTATACTAATAAAAAAGCAATAATTATTACAACGTTCACGGACTTGGGACCATAAATACTGAACGCAAGCTCAATGCATACTATAGGATGACCGACTGTTCACTTCCTAATTTGCCATACTAGATATACTGTAAAACCAAAAAGAAATCTCTCAAAACGCACCCCAGGGATTGCCAAAATCCCCCCTATGAGACTAGAACTAGTGTGTTACAAGTGATATAATACAAACTAACTAACCTGAAGTTGATTGGGTAAATATGGTCCAATGTGTGATAATACAAATAACAAAGAACACAGACTCATGTGACGCTTTTCTGTGAGCTGAAAATAAAAATCAATGTTAAAATACATACATACATACAAACAAATCGGTTCAATTTTTGTTTTATTTAAAAAAACAAAACATACACACATCCAAAATTCAGAAGAAAATAATAATAACATGTACTGTATGTTTTTTTTAAAATTATAACAATGGCAAATATTTCTTGTCTGATATAATCTAAAAGGACAATATAGTTTATGACAAGTCAATGATAAAACTTAGTTCAGTTGAGCAAAGTACTGCATTATATCTACAATAAGAAGATGCCTCACTATGTTAAGAGTTATCTCTAATCAGATCAATTTTGCTTTCAGTAGCAAGTAGTCTTGGTAGAACCTATTTTATTAATGTTATCTCTACCAACTTTTACTTATACAAAGGTTGTTTTATCGATAAGCCTGCAGGTTTAATTCCAATTTCCACAATGAAAATAAAACTTACGGATGTCGTTTCAAAGAGATTCCAGAGTTGTGTGATGAGAGTATTGTGGAATCTAACCATTAGCCTTAAGACTAACCACTCCAAGTGGTTCCTTACAGAGGGCTGAGCCTCAGTGGTTAACACAGGCCATACATAGCCCCAAATAGTCTCAACCTGCTCCTATAAACAGAAGACAAATAGAGTTTAAGTCAACCCAAGTGCCATATAGACACCTAATGAACATATCGTTGTAACCATGGTACCACAAAAATAGTCAAACTATGATACGCAGCATGGCATCTATTAAGTATGCAAAAAGAGTCACATCAATATGGATTAGGGGTGTAAGGATACAATCTTGCCTTGATTCGATATGTATTCCATATTGGCATCTATAATATAAGTTCATGTACGATCTAATGAAAAATCGACCATCAGGCATATGAACGAGTCACACAATGTGGCTCTGGCAATCATGGGGGTGGTTTTTACAAGGTTTCCTCACAGTTTTCCATCGTAATAAGGCAAGGAACAGTGTAAAGTGGATAATCCCTCATCATATAAGTGAAATACCCTTGAGTATGACGTTAAACCCCAATCAAACAAACAAACTAATGGAAAACATTTCATCAACATACCTGAGATTGAACAAAAGGTTCCAGGATGAGAAGGAGTTGTGTTATACGATGAGAACGCCGATGTTGGATAGAGTTTGTGAAATTCCACTGAGATTGGGACTTGTTAAAGTGCTCGTGCTTCTCGATGAGAGATATAATGAGCCGAGAGACAAAATTAGAATGAGGCACACTATCAGGTCGCAGAGATGTTAAAAAATTGATCACTGTTAATCTAACTTGAACATCAAGACTGGCAAAACTGCAGAAACAAATTAAATGCAAAGATATTAGATCACAAAGTATTTTTGTTTTATGGGAAATGTCAATTTCAAAAAGTGAAAATGTCTATTTCGAAGTAGACCACTTTTTTGTTTCTTCATTGCACTTGCTTTCAGGCCATAAGTATTATTCATATATGTAAAGTGTCATCCTTTGGTAGATGGAAACCACCCTTGATATCATTGGCATTACAGTAACATAGTGCAATAAGAAAAAATATGTTAATTTACAGTGCTAGACAGTACAACAGATCAGTCTTGTGTTGCCTGTTGTGTTGGAGGGTAACAGGAATTGTTATTGTGAGTAATATCTATATCAAACAGATGCTAATTTAGCATCCCTATGTCCGTGCTTTAAAATCTCCATCTTCACTGGGTTAGCATTTAGAACTCATTCTGACGAGAGCCTCTGTAGCTTTATAGATGGTAGAGTATTAGGTTCGAATCCCGATGGAGGCAAGCAAATTTTCCATTTTCATTTATTCAATATATACAAATGTATAGCAATTCAGTTGTCACATGTTGAACATATTCAGTAGATATTAAAGACAAACCGCAGATTATAAAACTCAAAAACTCACATAGGCATCAGCTGATTTACAGAACACTTCTCTCCCAGACTGTCGATATAGGCATATGCTTCTAACAGCGTCCTGTAAGCAAAATATATAAAAACAGTATAACAATCAGCAAAATTTAGTAAAACTTGTACTAAAGCCAATTCCGAAAAATTGTAGTGTTTAATTATTATATGAACCTGCAGACACCCCAACTTCAATAAAAACAGTTTTAACTGATAAAAATTCACTATTTCACTTTTCAACTATTAAGGATACTCAATATTTTGTAGTAAAATTGAATTTGAATCCAAGTCTTATGTAAAATACAAAGAGGTTTCAAAGATATCAGTTCATCCCCTTTTACTGAGCACTCAAGTACATGTAAGGTAGATAAAACTTTATTATATTTAATATGTGGCATTAAAGGGCTGTCAAACTGTAATTTTATTCACTTTTGGTAGAGCAGAAATTTAATTTTTCCATCACTACCTTTGTTGGTTAAGTGTAACTTTGAAAATAACAAAAACTCACCTTTCAATTCTTGGAGGGGAATTTCCAAAAACACAGATCTCTGTCACAATATCAGAGAAATGAGTAATGGCAGAGAGAGATTTGTCCTGCGTGGAGATTGAGCATAATTGTGACATCAACACATTCACTATCCCATTCTTCTCATGTCCTAGTTTGATGAGATTCTTTGCATACTAAAAACAAACAAAAATTATTGAGAATGAAACTTATCATTAAAATATACATTGCTTAGTTTATATGACAAAGTAGAAACAATATCATTGTATGGATATAAACATACCTTCTTTAAAACAGCAGGTACAGGAGAGCTCTCGCCCGCACACATCAGGTCTGGTTGAAAGGCCATGGAAACAAAGGCCTGTAACTCTTGCCAGAATAGTGTAGTTTTCTCCACCTCTTTCAGTCGAGTCCACATTCTTTCCAATGCTAGGACAACAACTTCCTGTTGATCTGCTTTCAAACACTAAATAAACAATGAAGGTGAATTATCAAGCATTAGTTTTGCTTAAGTCTGAAGTTTGAATCACCTACCCGGTGTAAATTGATCCCATGATCTTACAAATAAAGAGGTGAATGGTGTAGAACTCGGGCACCCTCATTAGCCTATATAAGTACCATAGTAAAAGATTCATTTGAAGGAGAAATGCACACAAGATGTGAAATACTAGTAAAACAACACTGTATCATTTCCTATGGATTGTTTGAATGGAATTTAACTTTGATTTAAGGGTATTTCAGTATCACAACAAACTATTATCCCCCCAATATGTCACTCCCTTAAAAACGCAGAGAATCAGCAGTCAAACTCAATAACCACTGAGTCCCCCATTTAAAAAAAATTATTTCTTCATCAACTAGAAGATAATTGGCCCCAAACATTAACTTCTTAAAAAAAGGAAGGATACAATTTATTAAGAGCAGGTAATAAAAACTAAAAACAATACCTTAGGTAAGAGAATCTGTAGACAATTGATGAGTGGAACAATTGTGTCGACTGAACCAACAGAAACAGCTTCCAAACAACCGTCCAATATTTCCTGAGAAATGGGCATGTCTTCAACAGTTATCATGAGGAATTTAAAACAGACCCACTGACTGGTTAAATAAAGGGAGACAAATCTCCCCCAGGCTTTCTTACCAGAATGGCTCCCAGCAGAAGTACTGTAAATGTAAAGTATAAATCTATGACTGTGTGTGTGTGATAATAGGAAATTCATCCAGCCTAAATTCCTATATTTTTTTTTTCCTTGTTTTTTTGTGTGTTTTCTTTGCAATAATTTAAATGAAAACTGACTAACTACTGTCTCTAAGACACAATATCACCTCTTCCATGTTCTTTAAAATTAGCATTATAATGATTATCTATTTGGGATAGAACAAGTCCATCGTGACTTTATTCCCGCCTAACTCTTATGTTCGAATTTGAAGGGTACATTTAACAAAATATGGGTGAATAAACACAAATTAATCAAATCAACATCATTTACCATGACTGACACAAACTTGCATAAGGAAATAGAACATCATCAAGCGAGAAACAATAAAAAAGATTTGTGTATTTTTGGTAAGCATATGTCCCTGTCTTTCAATAGTGATCAGTCATTACCACTTGGAATGGGCTCTGTGCAAAACACTTTAAATGCAAAATACATCCACAATGCCCAATACTGAAATTACTGAAGTGGCTGGATATTTTTGATTCTTTGGCACAAGGGACAGGATATCTTGGTGAAGTTTGTAAGATGGTTTATTATGTTAGTGATGAAAACATTGGCCTTGAAACAAATAAACAAGTTGTCAGTAAAAATCCAGAAAAAGGAAGTTACAAACCTGTTATTATTTGATGGTTTTCTCAAACCAGTCTGGGGTTTTAATTTCTTCAGTAGTGTAAATATTTCAGTAACTGATGAGTACTGCTGCCATTTTTCCTTCGGTATTGTTGGTAAAAGCAATTCAAAGACTGCAGATAGTTTTGACAAAATGGACATAGCCACAATCAAACACATCTGTTTCTCTTCTGTGACCTACAAACATGATGATTTCTGGATAAATAAAGCATACATTTTTATTTACTTTGAAAGCTGATGTTCGACGGATGATCTCGAACCCGTGAGCGGTTCCTCCAGATAGGATGAGTAGAACGACAAGTTAACCACTAAACCATGGTCACTCCCAGTAAAACACACAGCACCTCATAAATAATTCCCCAAAACATGCAACACTTAGGTAAGATAAAATGTTTGTCCCAGATTTAACAATAACGTTTTCACAGACCTACACAAAAAGAGCCGCATTCATCACTTAAGATAACAAGGTATTTAGGATATACAACTTCTGTGTTTATTGACCCACAAGTATATCCATAAATACCTTGTTATGTTACTATCCCTGCTTCTAAATGCCACTCAAAGAAATCACCACTTACTCACCTCAGTGTTGTTGGTCAGTTTGTTGAGAACAGTAACTGACCATTTCACCAGCCCCTCCATGCTGTCCAGTATAACATGTTGACTGACACACCCTAGCCAGGGGGGTGTACCCAGACACTCCAATACACGCAGATACAAATATAACCTGTAGTCATCATCAGTCTGCAAATATTACCATAAAAATCTTTAAAAAAAACAGACAAAAATTGATAGTACAGACAACAGTAGAAATTGATTTCATACTGTCAGTTAATTTTTTTGTAAATTTACGTTAGAAAAGTAAAATCCCCTTAAGCATGGCATTAAGCACCAATCAATCCATCACATGATCTGTGACTTGTATAAAATGAACACAAATCTCATTGTATAATATGACAAGCCACAGGTGGTTTTGCGTCATGTGGCTAGGGTGGACTGGGGAACCCAATCATGTAAGCAGTAGTACACCACACTTACCTACTGTACAGCCTATGTTTTAATCATGCAAGATTGTTTGTTTGATTGGCAAATGAAAAGACAAAACAGGATTATGACAAAGCTGAATGTAAAGACACCCCAATCAGAATGGTCTCACATTATTCCATAGTTTGAGAGAACCAGGAACTACCCCAACTGCTGGCTAATAGTATTAGTATAATTTCACATGCTATTTGAGTGAGCTACATACTCACACTCTTAATGTTCTCTTTGCCTTTGTTTATCTGGTGAATAATACCCTCAAATGACTCGCCCAATGTGGAGGTTAGCCTCTGTATAAGGGAATCCTCCTCACAAATATCTGCAGAATGACATTACAAGTGTACTAGTAGATGCATTTCTCAGTTGTATGTTTAAACTCCCATGAAACTAAATAATTTATATGTTTCAGCATTTTAAGATATATCTTTCACAATGATATGATAAGCACTAGTTTCAATAGGAATAACAATCTGGGATTATGACTTTCTATGGATTTTTAAATCATCCAGGAGATTAACAAACACAGAAAGTCATAATCCTAGATTTTTATTTCCATTGAAACAAGTGGTACAAACACGACCCAAACATAATGGACAACCTAGGCATCTTATGATCTCAATCTCTATTTTACAAGGTGTCACATTGTTTCATTGGGATATTATGATCTCAATCTCGTTTTTACAAGGTGTCTCATTGTTTCATTGGGATATTATGATCTCAAATCTCCTTGGTACAAGGTGTCACATTGTTTCATTGGGATATTATGATCTCAAATCTCCTTGGTACAAGGTGTCACATTGTTTCATTGGGATATTATGCCATACTTATGGATCGTCCATGATGGCAGGTCAGCCCCATGGAAGAGAAAAAACCGCCATGGACCTAACTGGCCATAAAAAATGACAAGGCAGAACAGTCCCAAGAAGCAACACAAAGACACCACAAACACATCAGCTTCCAGTTGCCTCTAAGCTCTGAGAGCATCAGGACAACTGGAAGGTCACATTGCATGCCCTAAGTATCAAAACTTAGGTCAAACATGATTATTGACTTACTTTTTATGTCTATGGATACTACAGTTGTCATTATGAAACATATTCGTGTATAATAAAATGGAGTGAAGAGCATATGAATAACTTATTAAAGAGACATATAAATGTATAGGAACTGTAATAAATTTGAAAACTTAGTCACATGAAGCAAAGTCCTTACACAAAACTACAAAACTATAATTGAACTGGTTGGATGTATAAAAAGTGTTTGTGTATGTAAATCAGAAACCAATATAATTTTATCAATAATATTTTACAATTTAATTCAAACTGGATCATTTACAAATGTCAAGGTTCTAACTCTTTTACTTAATCTTCATCTAAAATGAAATTCACAAATATATCACCAACCTAATTTACATGTAGTCTCTTCTAATAGAGTTACTAAGATTTCCAAAGCCCTGTCACCAGTTTCACATGATAAGTAGGCATGGCTTATGACAGAGCAGAGGGTGTGTTTGACTGATGATAGACAGCTGTCAATCAAAGTTCCTTTAGACTGCTTGACAGCATTAGAGTCCTCAAACAGTAACAGCATTCTGATGAGTTGAACAGTGTAGTTTTCGGCTGAAATATATTCACCAGAGTTCAGGTCAATAGTCATACAAATTACATAATCTGGTTGCTTATAATCTATAGATACATGTAAAAGATATGGTAAGTAACATAGATAATTAAATTTCAAATAAATAAAATTAAAGAAATCTTGTAACCAAATGACTTATTGCTTAATAGAAATGACATTTACACTGAAAGTTTGATCATATTACCCACTGCATTATGGGAAATAATGTGAAGTCACACTAATGAATGGCTAATACAAACTGTAAGTCAAGTCATGTGATTGGAGATATTTTATAGGATTCCTTTCGTTTTCATGTACAATCCGTTCTTTTCTCTTGATTTTAACTTCACTGGGTAAACTTAAAAGAAGTGCCACTGCATGCAGAAGCAAGATAAAACACCATTTGAAAAGACTTCTTTGCAACATCAACCAACTGAAAATCAAGTTTACAAATACTTACAGGATCTTTCTTACAGGTAAAAGGTTAAAGAAAGATAAAAAGATAGACAACCCTCACCTGGCCTGCTTTGTGATTTTAAATACTGATTCACTGAAGTTTCTAGCCAAGATGTAACAGCCGCTTTCCTCCAGTGTTCTGGACTATTCTCATCATTGCAAATATCACCTAATGATGATGTCACTTTATGCCACAGGGTTGTTCCCCTTTGAAGACTCTCCTGTTTGCTACAAACACCCAAAACAACAGCAATTTCTGCAGGGGTGACTTTATCCTGACAAGCAAAGTACAAAGAAAACCAATGAATAAATCAGCCTATTAAAAGGCAACTTCTCGAGACAAGGTGTGTCCTGACGTGAAACTCTATTCCACACCTTGTCACACTTTTGTAGTGGAGGAGTTATCCCTCATAGTTCGAGTAATCCGCAATGTGCAGCAGCCTGTAACCATGTTGCCGTACATTACTCTGCAATAGGTCCATTGAACATTGAAAGACATTAAAATCCCATTAAAAACAAAGTACAGAAAAATTCCATCATGTCGCTGTAACAGACAACCAAGAACACCCATAATTAGGGCCAGTGATCGAAAAGAATATTGTCTTTCTCTTCTGTTTACCATGATATTTCAGCAGAGGTGTAACATTGTTTGAAAAGTGGCTGATGTATTTGATTGGCTTCTTCGTTTTTTTAAATTTTCTTTGATCTTTGTCTGACCGCAGCAACGGGGTAAGCGTGGCAAGGCTTATGACAGAACTTCGTGGAGACAGCAGACTTGCCTGGGGAAGAGGATTAAAAGGTAGCTCTCCCTTGATTAAATTACACAAAACATCTCTGAGCGTCTAGCTAAATGTGAAAACCATTTTGCATATTCAAGTTTCAAAATTTCAAATGCATTTCCAATGACATGAATGTTTTATTAGACACTTGGTATATGTTTAGGGGTGGTGTGCTTATAAATATCTACAAGGAACTCTTGTTATATCCCATGTACATGGTCTTTACCTTGTCTCGAGATGTCTGTAGGTTACTTATAGAAAATCAAGATTAAGATTTATTAAGAAACTTGTCACTAGGAGTTTATCTAGAACAGGAAATAACTTTTAATTCATGCCTGTGTGATTAACTTTAGAAATACATGGAGGGATGGAGTACATAGCGAGTTACAAATTAACAAATAAGACTGTCCTTTACATAATAGAAAATGTTATCAGTTTACCTGATCAATATGGTGGAGAAGTGACTTGATTAGAAAACCCTGGACTGTTCCCCGAATAAATGGTCCCATTGTACCGAGACTTGTATTTATCACCTCCCTATAACAACAGAAATGTCATACAACTAGGACATTTACATGTCTAATAACTGTATTTTCATTACTTTCATAGCTTGAACAGATTCTAGTTTAGAAAATTTTGCAGGTTGAAACTCGTCTGGGAATGAAACTCACGACCCTCACAGTTAGGCGTGAACAATACACGGCTCCTGTTATTGCACGATACTTCCATTTTAATCTTTGAAGGACCATGCATTTGAAACCAGACTATACAGTTATGCCGTTGGTTGACTTGAAACTGAAGAATTCGTGACATGAGGGATTTTCCGTCATTCATCTTTTTATCACAGTACTTACAAGTAAAAGAGGACATATGTAACTTTTCTCTGGCTTCAGAAACAGTCCCCCATGGATTCAATGGGAGTACCTCATGGTTTGTTTGATGGGGTGTTCCCCGCAGAGTTAAGGATGTTTCACTCATAAGATGGCGCACCAGCACAATGGCTGAAGGAAACCAAACTCCACATCACTGGCATAGAAAAACAACAAGACCTGTCAATCACAGGACCCAGAACAAAAATCTGTGTCTTGTACCCCTTAGATCTGGGAGAACCAGGGAAACAGGAAGCTCCCTCCTTTCATCTACAGCTAGTGAATATATGGGTTCTATAATTCATTACAGGTTTCAATTTATTGTATTGCAGAGGCTCTAATGACAGTTAATACCGTATAGCTTGTACTCCTTCTATGTCCCATATTGGACCTGGAGGTAGATGTGACAAAGCTTGTGATAGGTACAGCAGTGTTAATGAACCCCAGTTCACTCCCCTTATCTTTTGTAACATATCACTGAAAAATCTGGCTGAAAAACAAAGAGAAAGAATGATGTGATGTGAAAAACATTTAAATGTTCACAAGCATTAATTAAAACTTATTTTCAACTGACAAAACATGTTTTAAAAACATGTTTCAATTAGTTGAAATGTCGTTTTTGTTTTTGATATTTAATTTAGTGATAAAAATCGATTTAAAACAATGAAAAAAAACGCACTTGATTGGTGACATAGGCATATGGGCAAGCAGTCCTTGTACAAACCCCATATGGCTATGTCACAACTCTTGGCGGGAAGATCTTAATTGGCGTGATAGATTTTAATTAAAACATTATTGTTTGTTATAATTTAACACAATTAGCTTTATTCATTACCACAAAGACCACAAACTATAAAGCAAAGTTTTCCATTCTTGTAAAAAAAACACATGACAGAGCCAGGAATAGTGCATTTGTGTGAGCTTATTCTTGATCACACTGGAATGTTAAATATGCGGTGCATCAAGCAGGATCAGTAAGGGGATAGACTAACAACTGAACCATGGTCCATGGTCCACTGGTCCACTGTACATTTGAAGATTGTTCACTTACATGTATATGATTTTTTGTTTGTTTGTTTGATTGGGGTTTGAAGTTGTACTCAAGGGTATTTCACTTATATGATGACGGATTGTCCACTTCACAACTTGCCTCATTACGGTGGAAAACCGTGAAGAAACCTCGTAAAAACCACCCCTGGGATTGCCGGAGCCACAATGTGTGACTCGCTCATATACCTGATGGTCGACAGACGGACTCAATCACTTGACACGCTACAACTAAACCACGGCCCTTACATGTATACGAGGGCTTGGCTACCCAATGGGTGATGGAAATCACCTGTGACATCACTGCTACAAACAAATAATCACAGGATGCAAAAGAAAGAATCTTACAAATCTTTCCTCGAGAGGACAGGAATCAATTTAACAATACCTATACATTAAATCACATCATTCAGATTTAAAGTTGTAAAACAAATATGAGTTTATGTGCGCAATGTGTTACAGCCTGAATATCTGCCAAATAGTACCTCTTTTATGTGAATCTATAAAGCTATTCCACAATGACTGAAAGAACTCTATGAGGAGGGATCCAATTTCTGACTGAGATCCCAATGGTTGGTCAGATTCTCTGGAAAACAATAAAAAAATAATGTCTTATGAATAATGTAACTATTAATACCTCTTTTGCTTGGTTGTTGTTTTAAAACCTTACCTTAAAGAGGGGGGAACAAATTTGGCTTTTATTTCTTCTGTTGAACTTTGTTAGCCAAACATATTGATGCCCACTATTTATTCAACTAATATGTGGACCGTTAGGAGCTAACAGGTTTGAATAATTGTTTCATTAGATTGATCGGCGCCGCCAAGTTTCACCAAAACTAAACACCTCTTCCGCAGGTACTATTTAGATAATTGGATAAATTGTAAATTGTCTTGACATTTTGAAACTATTCCAAGGTGTTCTTTCTATTTCTGTCACTAAGAGACTTTTATTTTCCCCTAACAATGTGGCATTTAAATCCCACTTACTAAAACTTAAAATAAACTTAAAATATGGATGTAGATGTATTTTGTTTGTAAGTGAACTAAAGACTTTGAACTTAACAGTCAGGGGGTGAGGAAAAATCCAATCATTTTCAGAGCCAGTCATTTGTTCTCAACAAAATGCCTATGATGGTATACATGTATCTTATGAAACTTAGGTGTGACAGCACTTTGGGATTGCAGAAAATATGACAGCTGATTAGTGTCTTATGTCGTGCCCATGGGTATGTCACTTATATGATGTCGGTGTTTCCAATACTAATTTACACTAACACAACCATAAATTGTGAATTGTTTTGCTCTGTTGGAAAATTAATGTTCCTACCCTGCGAAGTAAAGCACATTGCCCTTAGCCAGTGTGTTGGCAGGGGTGTATTCCCGACTGTAGCACTATCATATAATGTTCTGCTGTGTTTGAAAACTATTATTCCTCTAATGCTTAGAAAAGACAACATTACTACAAGCTGCCAGAAGGCCTCCACAAATGTAACATAACCTGGTGCATGTGAAAAGTAAAAGACTTCCCCTTATTTGAAATATTTCTGTTGTTAGACAACCGGCTGTCAGAACTATTCCATGAGCCTTTATAGCTCAGTTGGGGGTCCGAAAACCAAAGGTCCAAGTTTTGATCAGTGAAATTGAAGGCTTGCGAATTTGACTTTTTCTACATTAATATATATATATGAGAAGATATATTATCTGCAACAAAATACCCACCGACAATACAATCTGGTTTCTCTCAGTGCCAGTAGAAATTCTCCTGATATATACTGAAACATAAGAAAAATATATTGTTGAAATGGTCTACTTCTACAAAAAACTTGAAATATAGCCAAGCCCCAGTACACTGATCATAAAGCAATCTAGCTATGAAAATTTGACTAAACTATACACACCTATCAGTATTGTCATGTCCACACTCCATTTGCATCTGACAAAACTCTATACTGAATAATGTGCAATGATTATTTTGACTTGACAGATTGACTGGTGTTTAACATAAAGCTTAAGAGTTTTTATTTTTACATATATGACTGCAGTATATTCCAATATAATACTGATATTAGTAAAATGGGTGTTAAAAAAATAATGTTCGACAAGGAAGGACAATTGAGAATTGACCTTTCATGAACCCCACACTACCTAACGTTACTGAACTAACATTTAGAGTTCTAAACGCAGCTACACAAAACTGGGGAACAAAATTTACACATGGTTAAAATTAAATTGCAATGGAAGTCTTTTAACATTTATAAAAATAGCTCAATGCTTACCAATTTCTCCCCAATTTATTTCACAGCTATTTGCAGACAGATTTTCTCGTAACCCCAGGGCAAGGAAAGATTATACTCGAATGTAAAAATCACTTATTCTAAAATCCAATTCTTACCTTTTCTTCCCCATGAGAGATGAGTATGTCTGCTTTCATTTTCAGTAAAGATTTCACAGCCCAAAGTAAAACATGTGGGCTTTCATGAAGTACAGCCCTTCTAACCATGGTTACCACCCAGGAGGCATGAAGTAAGACATCACCTGTTGATAACGCATTAAGGAAGGGAATAGAGTGATAACTACATTTGCAAGTTAAAGAAGAATGATTTACCCAAAACTGGTTCAACAGAAATAGTTTTCTTATTCTAGGTTATACTCCATTACTATCTTTGGTGGAATAATATGCACCTCAAAGCAGGCTATACTATTTATTGGTCATCTTCTATGAACCTAACAGCTGGTACTAGACTGACCTCAACTTGTGAGAGACTGGTCAAGCTCTGTGTATTATCTTTTTACATAGTAACTCAACAGAGAGCATAGCAGCATGTATAGTCTAGTTGTTGATTTACAGTATGACAAGGCAACCCCCACCCTACACACCTTAAAATAACATGTTTTATTGTTTTGCACGGCAATTTTAATGATGACATGTTCAGACTTACATACATACTATGTTCTTAAAGTTCTGGCATCATGTAAGTCCAACGGGTACAGCAAACTACCCTCAACATTATAATTGACAACAATGTCTAGATACAAGGCAAGCATGGTACAACAAGGCAAAATGGTAAAATGTACAACTTAGCTCTTAATCAGAAAGCTACCTCTAATCAGTAATCACCCACCATATACTTGTAGTTAGACAAGGCCTCAAAACGGTAGCAACATACACCATATTAAAATCAATGTGGCAGGATTTGTGCCGTTTTATTCTGACGATTACTGTTTTAAGCCATAACTGGTTACCACTGTGTTCATAGCATTTAACTTATAGGACAACAATGTACTTCCACAGAAAGAAAAAGAGAAATCGTCATCTGTTGGCTGATACACACTCAACTTAATCCTGTGCAATGAAGTATTTCTACCAAGCTTGGTCATAATATAATAAGGGACTTTCAACGAAATTAGCGGAAACCAAGTTTTCCATCATGTGGCACTAACATAGGTAAAGGTTTTCAAGTAACCGATCAGACACCAAATTTAGCCTCTATCCACCAAACTCTATCCCATATGATCAACTTGCCAGTTGCCAATCTGAATAATCCTATCAACTATAATCAGGAATTTTTAAAAAAGTTTTCAATTTAATGGCTAGAAACCAAAACCTACAAGGTTGGAGGGACCACCTGATGGCACTAACTAAAGGCAAGTATACCTTTTGCCACTGTCAAACCCATGTGACAGCCTGCCATGTGGATTTATCCTACCAAGTTTTATCAGAATCTGATAAGTGGTTTCCCAGTAAATGGCTGGAAATCAAAACGTGGACAGATGGACCACCCCATATTATGTCCCATCAAATGACACCAGACGGGTGCATGAAAAATAATCGTACTGGACATTGTGTCAGTTAAGTGAAAGAAAAAGGCTAACCTGTTGTATGTTTTGAAGAGCAAGCCTCTATCAGTCGATCAAGACGTGGAAACAATGGACGAACAACATGTATCTGAGAAAGAAATTAAAATAGTCATGAAAAGAAAACGTTGAATTGATAAATAAAATTTGTTGCTGTTTAATGCAGTGCTTACGGTCATTTCACTAATATTATGTAGGTGTACTCACAACTATAGATAGCCAGACTTATATAAAGATAAAATGTGAAGTGTTTTTAGTTAGAAAGTAATCTTCCACATACTGTAAATCACCTCCCATTTCGTCCATAATATGTGGACTTCAAAAATTATTTTAAGGACTAAGATATGGTTCCTGGGAAACAAATTTATGTTTTCTGAGAAATCCCGATGTTAACTAACTGAAAAATGTTTAATCTGTCTCCCAGGAACCATTTCTAAGTCTTTAAAATAACTGTTAAAGTAGCCATATTATGGACGAAAATGGAGGTGATTTAGGGTAGTCAGTTTCCCAAGCCTCGTCTTGATGATGCTTCCTGGTTCAACGCCATTAGTTGGATTCGATGAATAATTATTGGTTCTTTTCATCTTGTAGTTATCTCTTGATTTTTTCTTTCTGTTGAATCCTACTTGGTTCACGGTTTTTATTTTACTTGTTTTATTTCTGTTCCCAAGGCCTTTTTTATTTTCATAGTTCGTTTTCGTTTCAAATCCTTGTGGTACCGTATTTCTTTCAACGTAACTTTGTACCAAAGTTTCCAATTCTGTTACATTATCCACTTATTTTTGTTCTTCTTGTTGGTTTTTCTTTGTACAACTCTTTTCGACATGCTCTGACATAATAGAGCTATCTTCTACTTCTTCAATAATTTTGGGATTTGTAATCCATACATTCCGTTTTAGACATGTTTTCAAACCAATTTTGATGAGGCAGACACGGTAATTCTGCGGAACATCTTGATTCTTGTAGGAAAGCTGTAGCATACTTTTTATGTAATCTTGTACCGATTCCTCTTTACCTTAAGGACTTTGAAGCAATTCTTGCCAACTTTGGTCTTGCTTACAGTAGTGGCCACTTTTGAAATATTTCTTTATGAAAGCTTTCTCTGCATCTTCAAAACATGTAATTCCTTTGTTTTTTCTCAGCAGTTCATACCAAACCAAGGCAACGTCTTCTAGGACACATGGAAATAGCTGTAACTTTCGTTGTCTTTAATATATGCCCATATATATCATAATTGAAATGTATATTTCTAAAAAGCTATCAGAGTGGCACAGGGATGTAGATTAAATAAAATCGATTATCGATGAATCATCTTATGTTCTAGATAAACTCCCAGATGCAAGTTTCTTAACAAACCTTTATCTCGAGTTGTTACATGTATATGGGTAACCTTCAGACATCTCGAGCGAAAGTAATGAACATTATTATGATGTATAAAGTATTGTTAAAAAAATGTAGCCAACAAGATATTCGGCATGGGTTTGGAATAAATATATATTAATGTTTATTAACGTTACGATATACAATGATAAGTGTGTCTTAAACCTGCGGCCTAGAAATACGAGCTATGTTCACTGCTGACGATGGCAAAATAAAGCCAAAACCATTCTGTCAAAATACGTCTTTATTTCTTTGGAGTTGCACTAATTTTGTATTATGTTAAAATTATCAGCGGAACTAATTAATGGATTTTGGAGTAACTCTATGTTCCTATAGTATTATCTTCTCAGAGTATTGTCCCCTGCATTACATCAAAATCATTAATAATGTCTGAAACGGCTTTACATGGGGAAATAACTATGTTCCCGTTGGACTGTCTGATACAGAGTATTGTCCCCTGAATTACATCAAAACCATAATAAGATGTCATTTTGTAACCATCTTGCTTTTTAATGCAGTCTGGGAACTTTGGGATAAACCTGCACCATTACTGTCTTACCAGGAAGTGACGAAGGGGCTCTACTTTTACAATAAGCCAAAGGTGCATTAAAATTTGAAACTGTGTTATGTAAGTCAACATAAAACTGAACAATTGTATTCATTTAAAAATGATTAAACTTGTTAGTATCTTTATAATTTGTTTGATTTGGGTGACTGGTATCTTTAGAAGGGGAATTGGATGGACATACAGCTGAATGACATCAAAGCATAGTCCCGGTGTATTTATACAGCTGTAATTTGTCTTCCTACGACCGCACAATT
>JAQQZZ010078772.1:0-19813 GCA_030265115.1 Mopalia vespertina
GATAGGATTGCATTTCATCAAATTGCACAAAGCAATATGGTCCCCATTGCATAATTTTTCAATATTCACCCCTACATTATAATTTTGAGAACAAATTCACTGAATAACTTGAAACTTTTATGGTAGCTTCCCCCCATAAAGACATATATTGGAATTACATTTCTACAAATTTCGCAAAACAAAATGGCAGCCATTGCATAATTTTAATATATTTCAAACTTTTGTTTCCTCCAGTTAAGAAACCGATGGGATTGCATTTCATTTAATTCCGCAAACCAAAATGGCCATGACTCGAGTTCAGATATTAACTTCAAACTTTGCTTTTTTGTTAATACCATAGATATGGTTGTATTTCACTAGGTTTCACACAAATATGGCTGACATTGCATATTGCACCAAAATGGTGATTAACACCATAACTTTTACTCTTTTGTTTCTTTGAAGAAAAAAATAGTTGTTAAACAAAAGTAGGAAAAGGTGATTTGACAGGGATTATGAGCATATATTTTCAAACAAAGTCCTAGTGGTGGACCTGCTAGCTACTCAACTTGTTCTATTGGGAACAAACAAAGACTAGACAGTCACAAGACTTAAAACATAGACCTTACAAGCAATTTACTTGATGTTGCCCCTTAGCTTTCAGATCACCAGGGCAACATAAAGTTCCCTCCAAAGCACCTGATAATTTACCAAGTACATAAGAGGAACTTGCCAATGGCAAAAAAATTGTTTGTGTCTACAGAAACTGATTATTTTGGAATAAGTGTTCAGGAATATATAGATTAATCGGGGAATTCAAATAAAGAAAATTATCAGCTTCCTTGACTGTAGTCCAGTAAATAAATGAGAGAATTTAACTTGATTATGTAACAGATCCCCACATGTCTGCCTGGTCTGGAAATAAATGAGGAAGAGCTAGTCAATAACTCAGTAAACCAGTCCGTAGAGAGTTGACCTATTGTAAATTTGTTGATCATCAATAAAACCGTACAAGGCACAGACACTCTGGAAGAAGATGTGCCAATAACAAGAGATTTCAATCTTCTCTAATCAGTAATTTTTCATGGATGTCCAATCTTAATTCCTTGCACAATTCTTTATTCACAGTTCATCTTTATGTAGCCTATGTGGGAGTTTTTCCAGATTGAAAAAAAGGTTTAGTAAAGAAATTTCTAATACTGCTTTTTATACAAATGGTGAATTAAGAATCTTCTCAGAGCTCCGGTGCCCTTAGAGCTTTGAATCCTCTCAGAGCTCCGGTGCTCTTAGAGCTTTTGAATCCTCTCAGAGCTCCGGTGCCCTTAGAGCTTTTGAATCCTCTCAGAGCTCTGGTGCCCTTGGAGCTTTTGAATCCTCTAAGAGCTTCTGTGCAAATCAAAGCTATATTCAGTGGGATCTACTGCCTGGCACAATTAATTGTGCCTTGTATAATATTTCTAAAAAGTAATCTCACTGGCACAGGGAAGTCGAATACTTTAAATCGATGAATCATCTCTTGTTCTAGATAAACTCCCAGGGACAAGTTTATCAATTGATTTTTATCTCGAGTTGTTATGGGTAGCCCAGTGATATCTCAAGAGAGGATATATAATATAATGTTGTTCTTGATGTTATTAGTGGTTTCCTTTGCCCATTGGGCTAGCTTGCTTCATTTGAGTCAAATATCCTCAAGTATGGTGTAAAACCCCAATCAAACAAATAAACTTTTCTTGAACTGTGTTTAGTAACATGTGTATAATTGTATCTTGTAATTGTTTCGTTGGATTTTTTTACCAGTAAAATGTTCATTTGAAGAACGGTTTGCTTGACTAATTGGGCGATTCTATACCAATAGAATGACCTATAAATCTATAATACACAAAACCTAGGTCAAATAATCAAACTTATAAAACTTGTTAAGTTTTTGTTCAAATGAAGTTTGGAGCTGGCATCTGTCCTAATTTTGTTCACATTTTTTGTACAAACCTTTAAGGTATTTAAACTATATTTAGTCCTTGTGTTTTATGTTACATGTATATGCCTTTTGACATTCACTTTTCAGGTATAAAGTAATCCCATCTGTTCTTTGAACATTCATTTTCTAACGGAGAGAAATACATGTACTTCACATTTTAGTGTTGTGTTTGTCTCACAATTAGTGCTGGATACACTGCCATTATATAAGTGAAATAGCCACAGACACAGCGTTAAACACTAATCAATCTTATAATATCCATGATATTTTTATTTATGACTGGAAAATTTTTTCCAATGCCACAAATCACTTCACATTTTAGGGTTATGTTAGTATGGTAATTACCATTGGATGCAACGCCGCCATATAAGTGAAATACCCTAGCACTGCTTCAAACACCAATCTGTCCTATTCATACTGTTCTAATTCAACACCCGATATAGCAATAGAGCAAAATATTTCTCATTTTGACTTTGTGTAGCTGTTTACTGTTGGAATACAAGGCCGTAAAGTGAAATGACCTGGAGTATAAAGGTGTGTTACACTGATTATTGAATCACTTTTATTGCGTCTCACCTAATTCAGTATTCTTTTAGGAATTACAATGGTACTTTGTTTAAAACAAATGAGATACTCATGTTTTGCGAAAAAGTATATCTTAATGCATAAAACTATTGAATTACACAAGCTTATTTTTCAAAAATCTTTATGTATATCTGATTTTCAAAATCGCAATTATTTGTAAAGGTTTATTTTTTAAACTATTATATAAGCTTAAACTAATGTATCATATGTTTACGGCTTTAAGCCGTACATAGTGGTGAATATATCAAGTTGACTTACTGACTATTGGCAGATTTGAATTTTTTTTTATTATCTACAGATATTATTATTTAGAAGTCATCAGATAAACTTATATTCAATCCCATTATAAGTCATATAAGTGACATATTCTTGAGTATGACGTTAAACCCCAATCAAACAAAATATATTAATTCAATTTTATTGGCACATATTGATTTTTTTAAGCATAATGACGTCAATGAATTTATTGTGTCATTGTGAGGCAGATTTTCTAATAATATCTGTAAATGATATTTTGACAGAAATTGGTCATTTCTCAAAGAAACCTCTTCTCCCAAACTCAAATGTCTATTTGGGTGGAATCTTTAATAACATTGGTTACAGATGTCATTGACTGTTCTGATAACTTTTGGGAGAGAAAGTCTGAAAGAGATCTTATATTGATTAAACAGACACTTGACAAACTGATCATTCAGTAGAAAATCACTCAAATCCTGCCTGTGGAATTTTTACCTTTTTTTGTTTGGGCATGACTTCATTGGCAATCATGAATTGATAGAAAGTCTTACTGTGAGTGTGGGGTAGAGGGGGGCGGGGGATTGTTTGCTGGAGCTTTCAGAGCTAACAGCAATACACAGGCGATCTATTTCTGATGTCCTGCACATTGTGTCTTGTGATTGTCGTGTTTTGTCTTAGATAACTTGAGACTGAGTGGTTTCCATCACCCATTGGGCTGGCATGCTGTCACATCACTGGAATAACTATGTACACATTGTAAAACCCTTATCAAACAAAATAAAACAAAAATAAAATACTTAGTTGCATTACTTTAAAACTAGGTCAAAATACAAATACTTAAAGTTGCATTACTTTAAAACTAGGTCAAATACTAAGTTGCATTACTTTAAAACTAGGTCAAAATACAAATACTTAAAGTTGCATTACTATAAAACTAGGTCAAATACTAAGTTGCATTACTTTAAAACTAGGTCAAATACTAAGTTGCATTACTTTAAAACCAGGTCAAAATACATATACTTAAAGTTGCATTACTTTAAAACTAATTCAAATACTAAGTTGCATTACTTTAAAACTAGGTCAAATACTAAGTTGCATTACTTTAAAACTAGGTCAAATACTAAGTTGCATTACCTTAAAATGCTTTCAATTTAATTTGGTCACATGACAATGTGTTTCTATTACTGTTTCACTACTTCTCACGAAGATAAATTTATAAAACCCACTAGTGAACAAGTTGCACTACTTCTCACGAAGATAAATTTATGAAACCCACTAGTGAACAAGTTGCACTACTTCTCACGAAGATAAATGTATAAAACCCACTAGTGAACAAGTTGCACTACTTCCATGATTGGATCTCCAAGCATGATGTATTTCTAAAGGTTTGATGAATTAAATCTGTATGACCCCTGGAGGTATCATATTTCTACAACCTTGTTTCCAATCAATCTGTTGTCAATTGAAGGAAGCTCACACCTGTTCAATTAAACGTGGTTCTCATCATCTAACTGTGTTTACTTTTGCCAGCATCTGTCTTTCACCAAATGATTGGATCATTGCCTTAGGTTTGTTACCTACAAAGATCAAGCATTTCGGTAAGCGATGCCCAATGGTATTAAATTGTCTGGTTAATGAGGTGGAAGAGTTATATTTTTCATCCAAATGCATAAATTTGTCAACTTTTCCACGTCTTTGTCTATATATTATCGTTAGCAGTGGCTTACAAAAACTTTGTTTTCTATTCTATAGACTTGTCCGTGATGGTTTTCATGAATTTATTTTATAAGAAATAGAGAGTTTGTTTCTGTTTCTGTCCATAAAATGATTGACATTGCATTATTTGACTAATATGTGTGAAATCCTCAGGCAAAGGAGATTGTTTGTTTGATTGGAGTTTTATGCTGTACTTTATGTTATTTCACTTATATGGTAGCATGTCAGAGCAATGGGTGAAGGAATTCAACCTTGACACTACTGGCAACAGACAGACAAAACTGTACAATCATAGGACATTACACACAGATCGGCTTTACGTTGCCCTTTAACTCTGAGAGCACTGGGGCAACATCAAGTTAGTCCAGCAAACACCCACCAGATTATCAGATTTAGCATTGGTAAGTAATAAATGCAGATGTGTTTGTCTTGTGCATTATATTTATATCAATATTATCAGATAATTTGAAACTTATTTTGCATTTACTCGTTAATTTTGTGACCTTAGGTTAATCAGTTTGGTTAATAAAGTGCTCTACATCTATTGTATTTTGTATTCTCATTATTTCTCATTATCCTATTTGGCATTTTGTGACTTTGGGTTAAGGATTTTTTTAAAATTAATTGCTACATGTAGGTTTTCAAACTCTATTTCTGAGTCTAGTATTTTGCATTGTCATTACTTCTCGCTATCCTGTTTTGCATATAGTGACTTTAGGTTAAAGATTTTTGTTAATGAAGTGCTACATGTAGGTTTTCAAACTATATTTCTGAGTATATAGTATTTTGCATTGTCATTACTTCTCGCTATCCTGTTTTGCATGTAGTGACTTTAGGTTAAGGATTTTTGTTAATTAAGTGCTATGTATTCTCCCTATCTTATTTTGCACTTTGTGACCTTATGTTAAGGGTTTTTGTTAATGAAGTGCTACATGTAGGTTTTCAAACTCTATTTCTGAGTCTATAGTATTTTGCAATGTCATTACTTCACAAAAACACTATCCTATGTCAAAAACCTGGTTTGCTAAGAACCTGTTAGCTTTTGCCCTTTTTAATTGTTGACTTTTATCCACTTTGGGTGTTTACTTTAACATTTGGAAGCTATTAACCTGTCATATAGCTTAGCACCCCAACTCTGGTGAATCTCATTGTGTCTGTTAATATTACCTCAGTCATTTATTTGTTCAACTGTGCAAAAATAAACCATACTCTTTAGATGAGTTCAACTCGCTGTAAAAAAAACAACTAACTACTCACAAATTAGATATGTCAATGTCAGCTAAGGCCACACAATTAGCTGATCTGGGATCCTGCGATTGACCTATATTGTAATTATTCATTGAAACAAATCATTGAGAGATTATTCACAACACCTCATATAATATTTAGTTAGAATTTAATTACTCTGTATTCAACTTTAAACTAATTTCACCATTTATTTCTAAAAATATAAATATGCCTTAACTGTGACCAATAAACTAATTAGTTGTTATCCATATGAAATTGTTCCTTGTTTTATATTTTCAAGATGCCTGGGAAATTTGTCATATCATAATAATTAGTAAATAGCTTTCCTTGACTGATAACATTTCTTCAAAGGTATCCTTTGTTAAATGAAACAATTTTTCCTGTATAAAAATTTAATAAAATTGAATATAACTGATGACTTTAAAAACAAGTTAAAGAAATATGCTGTTATTTGTTTGCACTGTTTTTTTACTTGTATTTATACTCTTTGAGTATTAGTATTCCAATGAGTAGCCGCTGGTCTATTGTAAATCTGCAGTGACTTTTAAAACATTTCCTTGTGAAATCCTCAAAGGCTATTAACCAATGCCTGCTGAAAGAACTGTTTATGGCAATTCCTCTCCAGTCTTACCAGTTGTTGCCGGGATACAGGAATAGCATCACGTCGCTGAAGAAAGCCAGCACTAGCCGTTAAGGAAAGCATTACCATTTCATGCCAGTGATGAATAGGCCATAGTTAACAAGTGTTGTATTTTGTTCCAATTTTTATTATTGATGTTGCAAAGCTATTTGAAGACATTGGGGAAGATTTTCATAAAAGGATTAAGAATGAATCCTTGGAGAATTTGTTAAACTTTCTGAAATGCAAATGGCTTCTGTATTCTTATTAAGGACCTATTGACCATTTAATTTGGTGGTGTACATGTGTGTGAGCAGATTCAAATAGTTTGTTGAAAGATAATTTGGAAATCCATCGGATGGTATACTTTCAGGAAAAGGTTAATAAACTTCAAGAAAAGTGCTATTTTTTTTTAAAGCAAAGCAACATTCTTAAAACAGTCCATGTGGAAATAGTTTGTATGGCAAAGAAAGAACTTCTTAATGATTGGAATGGAACAAAAAACTGAATTATCAGGTCAATTCTAGGGAGGACATGTAACATTGGATGAAAAGAATATATCCAACTATATTTCCCATTTTCAGAAGATATATGTAGTTTAAACTCTTCGTTTATCATATTACCATTGGATGGAAAGAATATGTCCAACTAAATTTGCCCTATTTGGAAGATATACCTAGTTCGAGGATCGCTTGTTCTTATTCATGACTATTACAGTGTTGAAATGGAGATCAATGCTCTCAAGGAAATAATGAGGTACAATGAATGGTCAAGCATAACGACTGATACTCCAAAGTTCTTAAAGCAGAATATTGGCTCCTTTGAGTGTACTGAAGGAAACTAATAGGATTTTTTTCTAGTAGAACCTAGCGAGTGTCGACATTTCAGCAGTGGACTTGAGATGACCAGACTTCTAGCAAACTCTATTAGAAAAGTCATTAAGTGAGCTTAAGACGATACAGGAGCCGTGTATCCTGTTGAACATTGGTTTCCTGCACAGAACAAACTTTTTACAATATCTGGTATCTTAAGCCTGGAAAGTGTTTCCATGTTAAAAGCTGCTTGTTAACAGCTGTTGTTGTAACGCTCCACAATTGTTTAATAACAGATCTTTGCTGGTTTTGTTTGGAATGGAAAACTGCTTCATGTTTATGGTACCTGTCAGTTTATCCCAAATATTCAAACTTCTAACTACTCAGCTGTCAAAGGAACAAAAAATGATGTTTTATAGCTTTCATTTCAACAAAACAAATTAAATTTTTAAAGAAGGATCATACATGTAGGTTTTTCTGTGAAGATGAATTTAGCTTTAAACTGGCTGTAGAGTTGTATACATTCACACAAGTGAGAAAAAGGATTATTGAATTACAGATGATTTAATTTTGATTGAAATAGGTACGGGGATATATCATTGAAAAGTCTAATTATTTGAGCCCTGTTTATTAGAAGCTGTTCTACTTTAGGAATGTGAAACTGAATGGGGTTGTCTCGTTTCATTCAGAGGCACAGTTTTGAAATTGAACCAACAGATTAAAAGACTGTCATTAAAGAAACAGGTATCGGTACCTAATAAACAAGAAACTGTCCCAGGAATTCACAACTTTAATTTGAACGGAAGGTTTTTTACAATTTATGTTATTTATTACCTATTGTGCGATCATAACTGCTTGTGTTTGATACACACTTATCTTGAAAGAAAAATACTACAGTTCATTGTATGGATTAAACATAATTTGCCAACTGTTTTTCACAATGGAAGAAACGATAGACATAACGACAGGTAAAGAATATGGTAGCTGTGTTCCAGCTGTACAAAATGGTGATATAACAGAGTCACCAATTAGAACAAATCACTCCAGCACAAATCTACAACATTTTGGTCATATGAAAGTAATAGGTAAGCTTAAATATTTCAAATTAATTTTAGATGCCATCAAATCGTTCATTGGACCGTTTATTTGATCGTTCATTGTATCCTTGTGTTTCAGAACAGACTGTCATCAAGGTGTTTCATTAGTGTGTCTTGTTTCTCATTAAAATTTATGGTTATTCTCCGATGATACCATCTACTCAATCAATCACCAAATAGCCATAAGTGATGACCAGCAAAAAGCACAAAACATGTACATGTGTTACTTAACGAGGTTTCCTTTAAAGTACGCCACAGTGTGAAGTAGACAGTCTGTCGTCATAGAAGTTAAATTTCTTGATTATGGTATTAAACCAGGCCTGTGCTGTTGGGGAGAACAGACCGAACAGGGTCTTCCCATGGTTATGCAAACTTATTTTAGGAGGACCAAGTTATAGGTTTCCCAAATTGTTTGCAGTGTTTGTCTTAATTGGCATTCTGCTACTGATTGTGACAAATATTGTCAATCCGATCATCAATGAAGTTTGTGTTATAAAGCAATTTTGCTTTATTTTTCATAAATGCGCATTTATGTATTTTGAAAAATCAGCAAAGCCGCGGCAAATGCAAATTTTAGGTTATCTCACAAAATTTGAAAGGACTGATTTTAAGGTTATGCCGGAAAAGATTACAGCACAGGCCTGTAAACTCTAATCAAACAAACATGTACCTTTTAGTTTTGGATGTCCTGGTGCCCTCAAAGCTAAGGGTGCACACACAGCCTAAGTGTTTATGATGTCTAGTGTTTCGTCTTGTGAATGTATTGTCTTTTTTTTCATTATTGATCACGGCGTGAAGTGTTGTTGACTTCTCCTAATGGCTGGCAGACTGTCACATGACTCAAATATCCTTAAGTATGGACATAACACTTCAATATTAAAAACTTACCATTGACATGAAGCGGATGTGTTTTGTCATATATTTAATTAGGTCTTGTGATTGTCCTGTATTTGTTTGTTGCCAGTGGCGTCAAGGGTGGTTTCCATCACCCATTGGGCTGGCACGCCGGCATGGGAGAAAAAATAACATTAAATACGGCGTTAAACCCCTATCAAACAGTTGTGTACTGTGTTTTTTTGCTCTCTAATTACACCAGCGATGGCATGCTTTTTGTGATGCTGTAGACAACATTAAAACCCCTAAATTGATAACTGTATATGGCCTTTACTCTTGTTTGTGAATGTTTCCCTGTAAGTAAGTTTATACCAATGACCTTAGAACCTCTTAGTTCTGGTTTAAATGATTAGAAAAGCCAGGAATAAAGTCATACATATTCAAGAAAAAATCATTAGAAGTCAATATTAAGGGCTACATTAAAACATCTCCAGTCTGTGTTCTGAGGTGTTGGTATGGAATCCAGCACAATGGTATACATAACAGTACAGACCTCAGAATAGACAGTATTGATTTGTAGCAGATTTCCCAGTCAGGAAGATTTCTTTGTTTGTGTGTAAACGGGATAAAGAAAGGTCGGGTCAGCTTTTCTGCACTGCTATATGTTTTGTTTTTTTTAATTTTATATATCAAATTGACTGTTGTCCATATTAAATTTCTTGTCCGAGTTGGTGTAGCCTATTACTGGTTGTATACTTCTACGCGGGCAGACTCAAATAGGTTAAGGCCTGCGGCCGTGGCTTAGTGGTTTACGTGTGCGCTTACTAATACTATTTCCATGTACCGTTCACCAGATCGAGACCTTCTGTCAACTATCAGGTATAGGAGTGAGTCACACGATTTGGCTCGGGCAATCGCAGGGGTGGTTTTTATGAGGTTTCCTCTCAGTTTTCTACCGTAATTAGGCAAGGTCTGGACAATCCGTCATCATATAAGTGAAATACCCTTAAGCACAACGTTAAACCACAATCAAACAAACAAAATAACAAACGAATAGGTTGAGTGGGGTATTGGTTTGGGGGTGGGGGAAGTGGGGTGTCTCCTATTCTCAGTGTTACTTATCAGCTGTTATATGGAAAATTACCTCATCATATATGCAGCAGGGCCAAAAAGAATGATGTGCAGTATTGATAAGATTTTTAAAACCATAATTGTTTTTTTACTGTAGGTGTTAAACTGCCAAAGAAAGCTGGTCAATTAATTCCAAATTCTTACGGCATGCCACTCAGATAGTTTAAACGCTGGCTCTGCTTGCCAGAGACCAGAGTTTAAATCTCGGTGGCGGCAAGAAAAAATTCTCTATTTCTGCTTTTAAATTATATTTAGAGGTCTGAACACTTAAGGTTTGTTCTTTGTTTTTTTTGTTTCTTTTTAGCTAAATTTAGCTTGGCTAAAATCAAACTCCGGGTACTCAGATTTCTGCTTTATTTCTAAATGGAAAAAGGTTAATGGCCTGAACCCTCTGTATCCTATATTTTATTGATTTTATTTGATAGATCAGTTTGGTTTTATGTAATCTTATTTTATCAAAAAAGGATATACATTTTGACAAGTTTTACGGATATAAATCTGAGATTGTCAAAGACAATGGGAATGTGTTCTGAAATTCAGTCTATAAATATGGATTCTTGATTGAGTTACACATACTTCCTGAAGCAGGGCTGTTTTTAGAGATTTTTTGTCCCAAATTGAGTAATTTATCAAGTCTTTGCCACAGAAGTATTGATTTCAGCAAGGAAATTTTCTCTTTTTATGTCAGTTTTCAGTCTTGATCAGTAGTTATGGCAGTTAGCATATAAATCATAGCAAAATAAGTTTTTATGTCGGTTACACATACAAATATGTCCTTTGATTTTCTATCTGATGTCTGGATCTCTTATCTCTATCTGTATTTGTTGGGCACAGAATAGGTTGAATGTCTTTTTATAATAATATTATGTCCTCAAATTTTGAGCTGATTTGCTGTAGGCAGTATCTTCTGAGCAAAGCCATGCTGTGTTCAACCACTTAAACGGATTGCAATGCAGAATCTCTATTATTTTTTAACAGAGCGTAACATTTTCCATTTTATCATTGTGTTGGAAGATAAAGCAAAACACTATATGGATGGCAACATGCTTGAGAATGATGTCAGAATAAACATTGCGTCCGTGGCTTAGTGGTAGCATGTGCGCTTACTAATCCTACTCCAATTTAGCGTTCACAGGATCGAGTCCATGTGTTGACCATCAGGTATATGAGTGAGTCACACGATGTGGCTCTGGCAATTGCAGGGGTGGTTTTTACGAGGTTTCCTCTCGGTTTTCCACCATAATAAGGCAAGGAGCAGTGTGAAGTGGACAATCTGTGATCATACAAGTGGAATAACCTTGAGTACGACGTTAAACCCCAATCAAACAAACAAACAAATCAAACCAAATTCAACAATTAACTTCAAAATTTGAATGTAGCTTTGTCCTGTTGCATTTCACAAAATTCTGCATCACAAAATTGCCAACAATATTCAGTTCTAGTTCTTTGTGTGTTCTTAATATAATAACTTGACATGTTAACAACAAACTTGGAATATGACTTCCCCATGTTAAGACATTGGATGAGATTGCATTTCACAAAATTCAGAAACCATATCTGACTACTATTGCATATTTGAAAATTTCCACATGTTCTCGCTGTGACCATTACAGCATGAAATCAGATTTCATTTTACCTCGGACTGTAATTTCTTTCTGTTTGGATATTTTTGTAGTTTTATATCTTATAAATATCCTGACTTGAATATAAATTGACTTGTCTTGAGGGCTGCTTACATGTACCACCGAATTACTCATACCAATATGAGCACTATGGCCATCACTCTAAGAAGAATGAAGCTAAGTTGAAAAAAAGTGATTTGACTAAGATTGTGAGCCTATTTTTCAAAAAACGATTTATTAGTGAGATACCTGCCAGCTAATCAGATTGTTTCATTTAGTTGATAACGCTTCAGTTTGACACGGTACAAGTCAATTTAAACCGGGCGGCATAACAAATATGTCTGTTCATATAATTCTCAAATTGATCACACTGGTACACGGATGTTGATGAATATAAAAACGATGAATCATCTCATGTTCTAGATAAACTGCCAGAGATGAGTTTCTCAATAGATCTTAATCTATAACTTTAATATGGGTAATCTACAGTATGTTAATAGACATAGATGGCTCATTGACTGTGATCTGAAGTCTGGGTGTTTATGTATAGATATACGGACAGAATTAATTCTTTAAAGATTGGATATTTTGTCACAGCTGAGACATAACTTTACAATATTGATGCAGAGAAGCTGAATTTGTTCCTCTCAGTTGACATGTCTTATTCCCCGTAGATTCTTAGCTTTGATTGGCTTTTAACGCCATGCTTAATGTTATTTTACTTTACGACGGTGTTCTAGCCCAATGGGTGAAAGAAAGCACCCTCGACAAACAAAGACAAGACAGCATGAATTAATACATTACCAAAGATAGGGCTCTCTGGCAATGGAAATTTGACATGTTGTTGAAATTAACCCAATGAATAATAGAAATCTATGGTAGACTGTTCTTTCCAAATGTTTGATAGGAATGTAAAAATAAAAATATAATAAAAATTTTGTCTAAAACCCTAAAACCTTATTTAGAAAAACAGAATGTCACCTTGTACGTTATAATTTAATTTTAGTATACTCAAATGGGATTTAAATTAACTCACATATTGTCAGAGAAATTGTTACATAAAGGTTTTCTATGGAGCTCCCACCCACCATGTTGTTTAAGTATATTTGGGAGGGAGCTTCCTGTTGCCCTTGTGTGTCTAAGGGGCAACATGAATTCGATCTGTTTGTGATGTCTTTTTATTACATCCTGTGATTTTCCTGTATTTGTCCTGTCTTGTCTTTGTTTGTTCACAATCCAGTGCTAAAGAAGCAATGCCACAACAGTGGCTTAGCCAGAAATCAAAAGTATGGTGTCCAAAATGGTCATTTCGCTTCAGTTTTTAAGTAACTGGGTGTCCAACTGTAACAGTTTCCCTATCTCCTGCATGTTAAAGTTTCTTAAAACAGGGTATCCAAATGATCCATTTGGATGGGTGTACACCACTCTGCCTAAACCCTTGTGGCACAAGAAACCTATTATGGTCAGATAATGGAATACCTCCAACTCAAGAAAGCCATTTTGGAAAACTTTATTTGTAGACTCTCTACCCCTTCATGATACCTTTTTGTGCAAAATTTGTTACTCATTTGGTTAAAATATAGGTAAATCCAACAATGGGTCCAGGAGAATAATAAACCTGTGACCAAGACGGACTGCTAACAAATCTTTGAAAAACTAATATCCCCCCCCCCCCCCTCCCCCCCCCAAAAAAAAATTACAAGCAAATTAACTACAGTTTTGGTTTGATTTCAGATGATAATGTGTCGTTGGTGCATGGCCGGCATGAGGTAAGTTTTATTATACTTTCTATTAATGTTTTTATTATTATCAGTTATCTGTTTATCTTTGACATTTTAATTAAATTTTTTTGTTTGTGTGTAAATAAAACTTTAAAATTTTGTAAAAAATTTAAATATGGTCTTGGAGCCTGCTTAACCGGATGTAGGGAAACACCATGTATTTTAAATATGTATTTAACAACATGTTTGTAAATTAAACAACAATAAATATGCACAAATAATATTACAGAATTAAACCCAAATTCTTTACAAAAGCCACACCATCATCTTTAATTTTTCTAGTCAAATTTTCACATGTTAAACATCTATCCTAAACATCTATTTTATTTAATATTTTACAGTGAGATGCAATTTAAGTTTTTAAAAATTTTCATAGATTGGGATATGTGAAGACCATTAATTCCAATAGCTGTAATTGTTTGATATCAGTGTTCTCTGTAAATTTAACACTAAAATATCATTTATAGACTTATTATGCAATGCGGATACTACATAACAGAACTAATTGGTCCTTTGATATCTTCCGATTGTTGAAACAAATACCCAAATTATATAACATAAATCAATACTGTTATAAAAAAATTTATCTTGTTCCGATCTAGATGAATCCTTTTGTGTCTCAAAATATGAAGTCATCCACTCCAGAATTTTTTCTACATTTGCTATCAACCTGACCATTCCATGTTAAAGATATCAACTAAAACATGTTTATATCCCAAATGCATTGGAACTTTTTTGACATGTATGTAATTTAGCTGGCAACTGTTCTGGGCAGGGTGGAGGGGGAGGGGGGAGGTTGGCAGGGAGCTTCCCGTAACCCTGGTGATCTCGGGAGATCTAAGGGGCAAAATGAAGTCTATCTGTTGTCATGTGTTTGATTTGTGTCCTGTGATTGTCCTGTGAAGGGTAGTTTCCTCCACCCATTGGACTAACAAGCCGTTAGACACCAATCAACCCGATCGTGTCCGCTTGTCGACCATCAGGTATATGAGTGAGTCACACGATGTGGCTCCGGCAATCGAGGTTTCCTCTCAGTTTTCCACCGTAATATGGCAAAGAGCAGTGTGAAATACCCTTGAGTATGACGTTAAACACCAATCAAACAAACAAACCCAATCAACCCAACTGTTGGGGTTCAGTTTTATTTAGAACCAATTACAGCGATTCCCAGTGACTGTCACATGAGTAAAATATCACATTTATCCACAATCAAAGTAACAATCTAACCAATCTCAAAACCTCAGATAACATTGATCACTGCCAGAAGATACTGTAAATGTAAAGCTAACAACCATACATACATTGATCACAGCCAGAAGATACTGTAAATGTAAAGCTAACAACCATACATACATTGATCACAGCCAGAAGATAGGGTAAATGTAGAGACCAAGACTGATAAATACATAATGTCTTATAAATTACACATAGGCATGGGCTGGCCCCATCTTGAAGACATCTGTCTGTTGCATGACAAACCCACTGAACATCCAAATAAACTAGCGTGTTCATAACTCATTTACTGTCATTTCTGGTCAGTTCTATAGTGCATTACTGTGTAGACTGGTCGATACAATGTTTTTAGGGACCGGTCACATGATCTAATGGAACCTCGGCTGAAGCCATGCCAAATTTGCCACTGTGGGATTCGAGCAGACTACCTTGTTACTGATAAATAATGATCAATTTGAAATGGTCCACTGCCTACTTTTCTATGATATTCTCCAGCGGAAATATCCTCATGTAAGGGGGATGGAGTGACCTCCCTTATAAAAAAATGACATGGTGGTCCACAGATTTACCATTGAATGAGGTCAATGTACTGTGGTATATCAGGGTTTTTAAAACACTAAATTGGCCTACACCATGGTACTTTGTCATAAGGACTTGGCTCAGTGGTAAGCGTGACCGACTATTGAACCCCTTCGATGTACCATTGGCAGTATTGAGTTCCCTAATCGACCTCGAGTGTAAGATGGAGTGTTAGGGGGTGAGGGGGTTACGATGTTTCCTCCCTGATTTCCCCTGTAATTAAGTAAGGCTTAGTAACAAATGGACAATCAATAGTCATATAAGTGAAATATCGTTGAGAACGACGTTTAACCCCAAGTAAATAAAGAAACAAAACATATATAGGGTTACACCCTGGGTCAATGGCCCCATCAGTCAGCTGTCCCCCTATAACGTGTAGCCCTTAGGGCAGTATCTTTCAAGCATAGTCATTCTCTGTCAAACTAGCCTTGAAGGAACACTAATTTTCCAACAGAGCATAACACTTCAAAATTGATAGTTGTGCAATTCTGCAGTTCTACACATCCGTGTTAGTCATTATTAGTGATGATCAGAAATAGTTAGTAATGGGGAGAAAAACTACATTGAGAATGACCTAAATTTCTAATTAGGCAATCAAATTTCACACCAAAAAATAGGTAGTAATGCGGAGAAAAACTTCATTAAGATCTACTTTGTGGAGGGTTCAAGTCATAAATTTGTGTACAGATAAAAAAAATATTTTAACTACTGTATTTTATTCATTTCTGATTTTTTTTCATTCCTTTTCAGCGATTACCATTTAAAGATTTTTATGCTGAGGTTCGTGGGTTCCGAGACCTGGATAATTACCTTGAAAAGACCGTTCTATTGTTGGACATGCCAGAGATTGGAATGACTGAGATCTTCGAGCGTTTAATCCAAGCTGTATCAGATCAAGAAAATCTGGGTATAGATTTAGAGGAGGCCAAAGTAGCTTTATTCACACATGATTCCGGTACGTTGAGCACAATTTATTCTTCTCAATTTGTGTTTAAGTTGTCAAATATTGCATCCCATTCACAAAGATTAATGTTGTTATATATTAAAGAGAAATTATTGAACAAGAATTCGGTTTTTATATTTTAAGTATTCATTTTATGGTGATTTTTTTTTTGTTTTTCATTATTATGTTTTAACAAAAGGGTTTCCTTTTGTTAAATAGCATTGCTATCTATATAGTGGTTTTGCATTTTGTGGAAATCAGTTTTTGGAGAAATGTAATTTGAGCAAATAATATTAGAAAGGTAAATCCAGAGCAGACAGGGACTTTGAACATTCTTCATTGAAACTTTGAACTTGGCCTGGTTTTTACAACGGTTATTCCCGTTTTTCCACTATATTTAAGCAAGGAACAATGTGGAATGGATAATCCATTGGCATATAAGTGAGACAATGAGACTAAAACAAACAAACTCAAAGCTAAAATAGTTGACTCTAAGGCATCCGGTCATCTCAGAGGATAATCCACAAATTGTTTGTTGTCGTGGTTATCGATGATATCTGTTTCTTCCACTTTACCATTTTTTTTCACTGGATTTATAAGCTTAACTGACATATACACTTGAACAGTACTATGTAAGAAAAAATAAAATTACATGTTTATCAGTGAATAATTGGACAAGTAAACTGTATAATATTAAAGATTTAAACCTACCCGTTAAATTGCAAAAAATAGAAGAAGAAAAAAAAAGACCAAAAAAAAAGAAGGAATTTTTACGTTTATCTTAGTTGAAAGGATTAATTGTTTAGTAATCCTCTGGTGTTGGCATGGATGATAACCTAGCAGAGGCCTGGTGTAATTGGTTTGTGTCCTGAGGTTTTCAAATCAGTCACAATTAATGAATTCTGAGAAAAACAGCCTTCATGAAATTTTGATAGTACTTCCATCTAGACAGGCTCTTCTTTATCCTCACATTTCCTTTGTAATTGTCAGATTTCAAGACAAATTGCCCCTTCAAATATCCAATGCTTACTGTTTAGAACTTTTTTTTTCTTCAGAAACACAAAAAGAAAGTGTTATGTTTTATACAATATGTCTTTTGTTGAAGTGAAACGGTATCAATAGTTATGATCAAAACAGATTTTGATTTCATGTTTAACATTGAAGAATGGAATGATTTCCCATTGGAGTTTCAGTGCTCCACCACAGTGGAGTTTTCTATTTGCACATTTTTTTTTTAGTGTTACCAGATAACATGTGGGTTGTTTTATGGGTTTTCATTGTCTGTGTTTGGTGATTTGGCAGGTGGTTCTCTCCATCCATTTGTGCGGAGAGTTGGGAGGGAGCTTTCTGTTGCCCTGGTGCTCTCAGAGCTAAGGGGCAACATGAAGCCGATCTGTTTGTGATGTCTTTGTATTGCATCCTCTATTTGTCCTGCCTTGTCTTTGTTTGCTGCCAATGGTGTTGAGGGTGGTTTCCTTCACCCATAGGGCTGGCACGCCATCATATAAGTGAAATAACCTTAAGTACGGCGTTAACCTTAATCAAACAAACAAACAAATCACCCGTTCATTGGTCGTATGAGTGAAAGAACTTTAAGTGTGACATAAAACAAAAACAAGATATTGACATATGAACACAGTTTACTGGTGATCTACCTGCTTTAACTATTTGTTATGTTGTTTTATTCTGTTGTAAAAGATTCTCATTTTGTTGCTTTCTTTGATTTTCACCTGTAGGAAATGTACATCTTAAACCTGGAGACACATCAGGTGTGTTTTAGTCACCTTTAATGCAATTTGTACCCAGGTATGAATTCTGGAATGCAACAATGTTAGGATTAGAAAAATTTATTACACAAAACCAATTGCTTGAGATATATTTAGGTTCAAATTGTATACAACATTTACTCAGTAATGGTGAAGTTGACTTGATAATACAAAGAAGGTCGGGGTTTTTTCTTCTCTTTGTGTTTATATATATATTTTTGAATAAATGAAGAGAGAACAATTTGCTATATATTTTGAATAAATATATTGTATATATAAATCGGTGGAGGCAAACAAAATTTTCTCTATTCATTTATTCAAAATATATATATGCCAAAACCAGGCTTTCAGATTTACTCAAGCAAAAACCAATTGTGAGTAAAATTTAGATCAACAAGATGCTAATTTAGCACCCCTGTCTGCGTGCTTTCTGTAGAGAGAAATTCACCACCTGGCACACCGATATATGAAAGAATTAAGCTTAAGTACGACCAAGAACCCCAAACAAACAAATAAACAAGCCCTTACCCATTAAACCCTCCGACCAAGGGTCATGTGTTCCAAGACATACCCTGAATCACATGAAATGTTGTCCATAAGTTATTAATTTGGACGGAACCGAGTCCGTCTGTCGACCATCAGGTATATGAGTGAGTCAGATGATGTGGCTCCGGCAATCGCGGGGGTGGTTTTTACAAGGTTTCCTCTCAGTTTTCCACCGTAATGAGGCCCGGAACAGTGTGAAGTGGACAATCCGTCATCATATAAGTGAAATACCCTTGAGTACGACATTAAACCCCAATCAAACAAACAAACAATATTAATTTAGATGTTATTTTGAGGACTTCTAATAAGTGTGTCTTGGAGGCAGATGACTCACTTCTCTGTTTGAAAGCATCAAGATGTCTCAGAAAATGAAATTTGTTTCCTTCGATGCTATAATACTTCCAGGACTATCAAAAAGAGAACAATTATTCATACACAAAATGTAAGATGATTTACAGTTTCACTGGAGGATAATTAATTTTCTAGCTCATTTAAACACTTCACATTTAGTTGTGTTAGTGTGGCTGTTTACTGTTGGCAAACACTGTCATAACACCATTCAGTGCGGCTTTAAATGCTAATCAATCAGTCAATCTTTCGCCCACTGGGCTGACATCATGTATGGGAGAAATTAGATTATAAGCACATCAACTATACCAACAACGCTCCACAAAAAGCTTAAAAGCTTTCTTAATTGATCCATGAGATCAGTATTATAAACAGAATAAACACGAGGGCCACAGCTCTTTGACTTGCACATGAGCATATTATGTTAATACCACAGACATCTTCTGCTGATGGATAAAAAACTATATGTAGAAAATTAAAGAAAGCTTTCAGTGTTTTGTGGTTTATATGTGGTTTAAATTGCTAAAGAAACTAATTAGACTTAAAATTATACTCAATATAAAATTCTTCTCATTGGTTATTGACAGTAGTATAGAGGGTGGTTTTCTTCACGCATTTGACTGGCATTCTGTCATATGAGCAAGATAACCTTAAGTATGGCGTTTAACCCCAATCAGACAATCTTTTTTTATCATAATCAAGGATACAGGCTCCAACAACCTAAAGAATAGTTAAAATGCAATGGACATTATTACTAATACA